>PVJS01000271.1:0-41965 GCA_004027185.1 Glis glis
GAGATAGTTTCAGTTCCTCTTTTCCTATTTGTACTCCTTTTATTTCCTTCTCTTGCCTTATTGCTCTGGCTAGAGTCTCAAGTACTATTGAAAAGGAGTGGTGACAGTGGACATCCTTGTTTTGTTCCTCTTTTTAAGGGGAACTCTCAAAGTTTTTCCCCATTCAGTATGATGTTGGCTGTGGGCCTATTGTATATTGCCTTTATGATGTTGAGGTATGCTCCTTCTATTCCAATTCTCTGCAGTGTTCTTATCATGAATGGGTGTTGGATTTTGTCAAATGCTTTTCAGCATCAATTGAAATGATCAAATGATTTTTGTCTTTAGTTCTGTTTATGTGGTGGATTACATGGATTGTTTTTTGTATGTTGAACCAGCTTTGCATCCCTGGGATGAACCCGCCATGGTCATGATGTATGATTTTCGTGATGTGGTTTTGAATGCGCATTGCTATATAGGTCTGTAGTTTTCTTTTCTTGAGCTGTCTTTATTTGGTTTGGGTGTCAATGTGATGTTGGCTTCATAGAATGTATTTGGGAGAGTCCTGTTTCTTTCTAGTTCATGGAGTAGATTGAGGATTATTGGGATTAGTTCTTCTATAAAGGTTTTATAAAATTCACCTGGGAAACCATCTGGACCTGGACTTTTCTTTATTGCTGCTTCAATCTCTTTAATTGCTATTGGTCGATTTAAATTTCCTATATCTTCTTAATTCAACCAAAGAAGATTGTATGTGTCTAGAAACTTGTCAATTTCTTCTAGGTTTTCCATTTTTTTGGAGTATAGTTTTTCAAAGTAGTTTCTGATAATCCTCTGGATTTCTGTGCCGTCGGTGGTAAATATCACCTTTTTCATCTCTTATTTTAGTAATTTGGGTTGATCCTCTCTTTCTTTTGGTTAGGTTGGCTAGTGGTTTATCTATCTTGTTTATTTTTTCAAGGAACCAGCTTTTGGTTTTGTTGATTTTTTTGTATTGTTTTTTTATTCTCTACTTCATTGATTTCTGCTCTGATTTTAATAATTTCCTGTCTTCTACTGGCTTTGGGGTTAGAGTGTTCCTGTTTTTCAAGGACTTTGAGGCGTGTCATTAGGTTATTTATTTGGTGATTTTCTGTTCTTCTTATGTGGGCACTCAGTGCTATGAATTTTCCTCTTAATACTGCCTTCAGGGTGTCCCAGAGATTTTGATATGTTGTGTCTCTGTTTTCGTTTGTTTCTAGGAATTTCTTAATTTCTCCCCTTATTTTTTCTCTGACCCATTCCTCATTCAGCAGTGTGATGTTCAATCTCCATGTGTTTATGAGGTTTCTCTGGGTCTTCTTATAGTTGATTTCTAGTTTCATTCCATTATACTCTGAAAAGACGCAGGGGATTATGTCACATTTATTGAACTTGCTAGTACTCACGTTGTGGCCTCGGATGTGGTCTATTTTAGAGAAAGTTCCATGAACAGCTGAAAAGAATGTGAATTCAGCTGTAGTTGGGTGGAATATTCTGTATGTGTCTACTAGATCCATTTTGTTTATGGTGTTCCTTAGGTCTGAGGCATCTTTACTGACCTTTTGTCTTGAAGATCGATCTAGTGGTGTGAGAGGTGTGTTGAAGTCTCCCAATATTATTTTACTGGGCTCTATGGGTGATTTAATGTCATGAAGAATTTCTTTTATGAAAGTGGCTGCACCTATGTTTGGGACATAAATGTTCACTATTGTTATATCCTGTTGCTGGATTGTTCCTTTTACCAGTCAGAAATGACCTTCTTTGTCTCTTCTGATAAGTTTAGGTTTGAAGTCTAATTTGTCTGATATCATAATTGCTACTCCTGCTTGTTTTCTAGTTCCGTTAGTGTGGATTACCTTGCTCCATCCCTTCACTTTTAGTTTGTGCATATCTTTACTTGTAAGGTGTGTTTTTGCAAGCAGCATATAGATGGATTGTGATTTTTAATCCATTTTGTCACCTTATGTCTTTTGATTGGGGAGTTGAGGCCATTTATATTCAGCGTGATTATTGAGAGATGGGTTTTCATTCCTAACGTTTTGAGATTTAATTTCTGTTTGAGGTAGTGTTTGTTCTTTGCCTAGTTTGTTTGATGGAAATCACTGTTTCTCTGGTTCTGGAATTTCCTTATGATTTCTTCTTTGTAATTAATCTCTTTGAGTATTTTCTCTAGTGCTGGTTTGGAAGACACAAAGTCTTTCAGCTTCTGTTTGTCATGGAAGGTTTTTATTTCCCCGCCAAATTTGATAGATATCTTTGTTGGGTAGATAAATCTCGGCTGGAAGTTGTTTTCTTCCAGAGTTTGGAGTATGTCACTCTAGGCCCTCCTGGCTTTCATGACTTGGTTTGGAAGGTGGGGAGTGATTCTTATTGGTTTGCCTCTGAATGTTACGAGGTCTTTTACTCTCGCTGCCTTTAAGATTCTCTCCTTGGCCTCTACATTTGTCAATATGATTATTATGTGGCATGGTGAACCTCTTCTCTGATCTTGTCTATTAGGGGTTCTATATGTTTCCTGTACCTGTGTGTCGACCTCTCTTTCTATGTTTGGAAAATTTTCTAATATTACTTCTCTGAATAGATTATTGATTCCTTTGGTTTCAGCTTGTATTCCCTCTTCTATGCCTATTATTCTTAGGTTTCCTCTTTTAAGACTGGCTGAGATCTCTTCAATGTCCAATTCATGCTGTCGAATTGTTTTTCCCATTTATATACTATGTGTTCATTTTTGGAGAGGTCATCTTCTAAGAGTGAGATTCTGTTTTCCATGTGGTCTAGTCTATTGTTGATGGTCTGTATTGATGCCTTCATTTCAATTATTGCACCCTTCACTTCCTTCAGAGCTTCTTTTTGATTCCTGTTCAGGGTGTCAGATTCTTTGTTTATTTGATCCTTCATTACTTTCAAGCTCTTTCTGAATTCTTTTCGGAAATCCTGTAGCATTTCTACTATTAAAGTTCTGAGTTGTCCTTCTTGCAATCTTTGCACTTCTGTGTTGGCAGTTTCTGTTGTTGTGGGATTGTGGGGGTTCATTATTTCTTTGCTATTCTTTCTTTTCATGATTTCAGGTTTCTTATGTTTATACCTTTGTTGCTTTTGGTAGCTCTCTCTCTCTCACTCTGTAGGTTTCCTATCTCGAATCTCTCTCCCTTTATAGTTTCTTATTCTTGGGGGTAGATAGTTGCTACTAGGTGAGCCTTAAAGGTGAATAGCCTTTACTGAATGGTTATTCTCACTTGCTTGGTATAATGTCCATTTGCAGGCCCAATTTTTAGTCTCCTTCAGTGATTGGGACCCTTGCCTGGTGCCTCTCACTACCTGTGCAGGTGACCAGTGTCACTATTGTCCCTCTCACTGCAAGCGTGGGTCTCCACAGTCTCCACTTGGGCTATCCCTATACCTCTCCCTGTCCACACCTATGGTAGGTGTCACCAGCAGGGGACCCAGGCCTGTGTCTCTCTTTGCCTGCAGAAGTGGCGATGTCACTTTGACCCAATTCTGTGCAAATATGGAACTCCACGTTTTCTGCAGCAAGGGCTGTTTTGGTCCAATTTTCCCCAGGTACCACAACTGTATGTCCTGTGGCTATCCCCGGGGACTTTATTAGGGGGCTACAATCCGCGGGCTGCACGTCTGTCCCAACCAAATGTCACAAGGTACTGTCTGCTTATCCACATGTATACTGTGTCCGACAGCAGACTCCACTCCCACCTCTGGTGGGGCAATCTGCCCAGTCTCAGACCCCACAAGTCCCTGTGGCAGCGCTGGGTGGTCTCCCCCTGGGGCAGCTCATTGACTTACAGTCTTGTTGAGTGCTGCTCTTAATCTCTGGGGGTGGGTGGGCTCAGCCGCTGCTGCAGGTTCTGGTCAGGCCTCCAGGCACTGGGGACTCTGCCGAGCGTGGATCGAACTGCTGCTCACTTTTGTCGCTGATGCTCTGCAGTGCTGGTTTTAGAGGAGGTCCCTGGCTTCTTTGTTGGTGACCTGCAGAAGCCGCAATGCCGGTAGCCGCTGGCGTGGTGTGACTAAGATGGCGCCGCTGCTGCTTCTGCCGATGCAGCAGTTCGGGTCTGTGTCGTGGTGGAACGAGTCGCTGCTCGCTGTCACTGCTGCTTTTCTGCATTTGCTGGATTCACAACAGGTTGCTACCATCTCCGTTGCTCTTTTGTAGAAGCCACAGTGCTGGTAGCTGCCAGTAAGGTCCTACCAAATGGCGCTGCTGCAACTGCTGTCACCGCCACTGTTTGCTCTCTTTTGAGTGTGGATCAAGCCGCTGCTTGCTTTCGTCTCTACTGATCTGCAGTTGAACTCACAACAGGTCTCTGGCTTCTCTGCTGGTGGTGTGTAGAAACCGCAATGCTGGTAGTGGCTGGCGTGGTCCAGCCAAGATGGCGCCGTCGTTGTCCCTTAGGTAAGGTGCTTGGAGCTTTTTACTTTCCTTTGTTTTGTCTTCTGGCTTTGATTCCATCGTGTTTCCAACTTTTCATTGTTTAGTCCAAGTTTTTGTTGCTTTTCTTCTCCTGTCGGGAAGTTGCTTTCACGCCAATTGAGATCCAAGTCTCAGAGAGATCATAGCATTGTATCTCCTTTGGTCGCCATCTTGGAACCGAGTCCAGGTTCTTGTTTAAAGCTTGTGGACGCTGTATTGTATGAGCTCGGTCATTTCTGTTTAAAATGTCCACAATCTCTTCCCCTATCTGTAGTAGAAATGGCTCTCTCTTTTATGTCCACCCTGATAGGTTGTTCTTGTATCCTGGAGGCCTGGGTTGAAATGGTTTGGAGGCTGTATCCAGGTACCCATGAGGGTGGCACACTCCATTAGTGATGTCTACCATGGGCACTGGAGGGAAGCAATGACAGGTCGCCTTCCTATTTGTCATCCTTGGCCTGTGGGATAAAGCCTTCAGCCCCTGTTCAACCTCCCCCCCCCTTTTTGTGGCACTTGGTATTGAACTCAGGGGCATTCTACCTCTGACCTATATCCCAAGCCCTATTTTATTTTGAAACAGGGTTTCACTAGGTTAATGAGAGTCTCACTACTAGCTGAGGCTGTCCTCGAACCTGTGATCCTCTGGTCTCAGCCTCCCAAGTACTGGGATCACAAGCATGTGTCACCATGCCCGGCTCAAGACCTCACTTTGACTTTCCTATTGTATCTTCCACTTTCTCCCATCACACACCTTCTTGAGGCAACTACTTTACTTGCTGATCCTTAGACAGACGAGGAATAGTTCTATCCCATGGGTTGAAACAGCTTCCCTAATTAGCTAATGGTACCCAGCCCCAAGGAAGTCTTTCTCAATAAGTGAGCGGCTGGCTAATGGCTGTGGGATTCCTCTAGCTTATTATCTGGATTAGCTCCATCTAATGAGTCCCTACTGTGGTGTACCTCTCTGGTCTCTCAGCTTGTCCTCTTCCTGTGGATGCAGAAACCCCTTTCCACATGGGAGCCTCCCCTACTCCACCCTGTGTGCTTCTGGGAGTGGGGGCTACTCACCATACGCACTGCTTCTGCCCCAGGTTCCGTGACTGGGCCAGGGATGGGCAGGCGGAGGTACTGTTGGAGTTCTCCTTGGAGCTGGGGTGGGAAAGGGCGTGTGCTTTCATTTGGCAATTGGAAGGATCCTGCTTGACACTGAAATTAGACAGTGCGCAGCAGAGAGACAGAGACAGAGAGGGAGAGAGGCTGAGATACAAGGAGAGACAGCGACTGCTTGAACCATTGAATACATGTGGATCTGAGCCAGCCTCGTTCCTTGAACCGTCCAGCTACATGAGGCAATAAATGTGTTCCTTTCCTGTCCTGTCCTCTTTTCTTTTTTCTTTCTTCTTCTCTTTCCCTTTCTTTTCTTCTAGTTGAACTTGGGATTCTCAATCTGTTACTGAGATCATTCTGACTAAATCACCTGCTACATGCCAGGAACTCTGGGCATGGTGGGAACACGGAGGTTAACACCATGGGAAGCTGTCTTTGCCTCACAATGTAGGGGAGGACAGACTCAGGTCTCAGAGCCACAGGACAGCCTCCGAAGTCTCTGCTGGGAGGTCAGTGGCCCAGCGACCAGTTGAGTCTGGGCTCTGCTCCCCCAGCTCTGGACACCTGCCGAGGACTTGGCCCCTCGGCCTTGGCTGCTCATGTGTCCTCAGGGACCCCGGGTGGACTTTCCTCCTGGGGTTCTTGTGAAGTAGAAGCTGGGTTGCCTTCATGCAGTCAGATCTCTAGGAGTCTCAGATCCCTGGGTCCTGGGCATGGGGGTGTGGCAGAGCCTGTGGCAGTTGCCGCCTGCTTGCAAAGCCTTGGCCAGGGCCTCACAACCTCCAAGGTTCCCCAGGACACTGGAAACCAAGCCATCTTCTCAGTGTGAGATGTGAAAACTGCGGGGACGCAGGTGCGGCACCACGCTTAGAGTGCTGTGGGCTGGCCTTGAAGGAGCCGCACGTCCCTGCCACAGATGCCCAGGAGGGCAAGGAGGCACGGAGTCAGGGTCCGGTGACACCAGCAGAGAGGAGGTGGCCTAAAGGATGAGGCGTTGTGTGCCAGGCAGAGGGACAGGAAGGATGTGCCAGGTAGAGGGAACTGCAGAGGCCAGGCAGGAAAGAGGCCGGTGTGCCCAGTGTAGAACAAGTCACTGAGGAGACCTGAGAGTGTTCTGTGGGCCAGATGCAGTGTGTGTGTGTGTGTGTGTGTGTGGTATGTATGCGTGTATGGTGGGTATGTATATGTGGTGTGTGTGGTATATATTTGTGTGTGTGGTATATGTGTGTGTGGTATGTATGCATGTATGGTGGGTATGTATATGTGGTGTGTGGTATATATTTGTGTGTGTGGTGTATGTGTGTGTGGTATGTGTGCGTGCATGGTGGGTATGTATATGTGGTGTGTGTGGTATATATTTGTGTGTGTGGTGTGTATGTGTGTGTGGTATGTATGCGTGCATGGTGGGTATGTATATGTGGTGTGTGTGGTATATATTTGTGTGTGTGGTGTTTGTACCTGGAAACGAGGGTGAAAGGACAGGATGAGCTGAGCAGGAAAGTGTCCCCGGCCTGGTCTGAAACATGCCCTGTGTGAAGTGGAGAGATGAAGGTGGGTGCTACACACATTCAGGATGGGTCTTCACTCAGTTTGTTGACCCACACACGAATCTTCTCTGGGAATACCCTTTCAGACACACACAGAAGTATGCTTTACCAATTCCTTAGACAGCCTCAATCCAGGCAAGTTAACAATCAAAAGTAACCATTCCACCCCATCTCAAGCACTTTGTTATAGCAGCAGAAAAGGACTAAGACTGTTGGCTTGCATACTGGAGAACCCCTCTGGCCTGATCCCTTCCAGCCCTTGAGGTTACTGGTTCTAGTTCACTCGTGCTCTGGCTACTGGCAGATCTGGGAGGGGTTTTAATCTCTAACATGTTGGTGTCAGCTAGCTAGACTAGCTAGACCTAGGCTGGAGAGTGGCTTCTGCAGATCTCAAATCAGTTTCTGGACCAATGATTGAGCCCTCTGACCACAAATCAGCTCATCTGGACAATGGAATAATGAAACCCAGCTTTAAGGTTTTCTGGAAGAATGACATTGGTCAACATCTAAAGTACCTGTTATTGTCCCTCTCCTTGCTTTGCAGGTATTCAACACAAGAGACCATTTGAAGTCAACAGCATGAGACTGGATTATGGAGGGAGGTAAGAACCTCCTAGAGAACACCTTTACAAATGGGAGCTCGTTTTTTTGCCCTCATTCTCTTATCTAATCCTCCCAACAACCCTGTCTGGTAGACCTTCTCATCCTCATTTTCTAGATGAGGGAACTGAGGCTCAGAAAAGCTCAGGAACTTGGCAGGGTCATGAGCCATGAATACCAGAGCCTGTACATGGAAACCCACAGCCCTCATGGAGGGTACATGGAGGTTCACAGCCCTCAGACCTCTGGAAGGCATGCTGCATTTCACTGGATGAGAGGAGAGTGGCACAGTCTTTAGACAGAGCCAAACCCCAAAGTGAGCAGGGTAGAAAAGTTCCTCCACTTATACATCCTTCCAGAGAGAAAGTTCTAGTAGCGAGCACTTTCATTTGCACTCAACCTTGAGGGGACATTTAAAGAACATAGTAAAAAATAATAAGGACACTGCAGACTTCCCATTCGCTTTTATCCAATTTGGCATTTTCTCCATGATGATTTTCTGTATATAAAGTGGAGGAGTCAGCTTCTCTGCGTGTGCATGAGTGTGTGTTTATGTGTGTATGTGCACGTGCTCCTTAAGGAATGATTTCCTTGGAAAGCAATAAAAAGGAAGCTTTCCCTTAGTAAGTGGTGTTGGAGTTTGGCACTTCCTAAAGCTGCATAGCACTGGGGCTGTTTCTCTTCCTTTGTAAAATCACATCTCAGTACCAGCTATGTGCCGTAACTCAAACCAGACAGGTGCCAATTTGAGTCGCAGGAATCCAGCACATCTTTGGGATTTCCTCCCCAAGCTCCATTCTAATCATCAGAAAGATATGACAAGTCCTAATTGAGGAACATTCTCCAAAATACCTTACCAGTATTCCTCAAATCCTTCTAGGTCGTTAAAAATAAGAAACATCTGAAACCCTTAAAGCCAAGAGGAATCTCAGGAGACAGGATGACAAAATGCTATGTCATATTCTGGATGGAATCTTGGGACTGGAAAAGAACATTTATAAAAATTAAAGAAATTTAAACAAAAATTTTTGGAGTCCATTAATAATAATATTGGTTTGTTAATTGTGACAAATATACCATACTTATATAAGATATTAATAATAAGGAAAACTGGGTCTGGGGCATGTTTGCACTCTCTGTACTATCTTCACAAATTTTCTACAAATCTCTAACACCCTAAAATAAACAAGCTGTTAAGAGGATTAAAAAGTTACTGCAGGCATGACTATACCAAGACTCACACAATTGATGTCAAATGATTAGAGTGTGAAGCTCTGTGCTCCTCACTTGGCTGCGTCTTTATCCCGAAGAAGTTAACAATATGGAGGAGGATGAGTTGGGGCCAAGAACCTCATGCAACCTACAACGCCCCCAGGAAGCAGAGGCAGAATGGGGGAAGGGCCAAGAAGATAAGGGATTTCACAGACCGAGAGGCCATGGAAGGGCATGAAAAAGCATTCCAAGCAAAGGGAATTGCCTGAACAGAGGTGGAATCCTCCCAGTTTTAACAAGATTTGTGGACTAGAAACTTAGCAGCTATCTTTGATTTCATCTGTTCTTTTGTCTCCTGTTTCCTGCCTTCTTGATTTTACCTCTGTGGTATCTCTTGAATTAATCTAGTTCTTTGCACCTCTTCCAAAGTGCTTTAGTGTAGGCCACCATCCTCACTCATATGACATATTCGTTGGGCCACTAGTTCAGGTTGTGATGCTGAGACTTAATTTCTTTGTATTTTTGTTTCCTCATCTTTGAAATGGGAGATAACAATGCTGCCTAATCTCACAGCATTTTTGTGGGTATTAAGTTAGTTAATATGAGGAAATAACTTAGGATAGGGCCTGGTATACTAACACTGTATAAGTGCTAGGTTTATTATTGTTATTATTATTATTATATTTTTTCCCACAAGAAAATATTGAGCCAATATTTACTTATAAAACTAAACTCAAAGAAGCAAAAGCAACATCTTACATGTAATTTCTTAGGCTTCATTTCTTTCTGATTGAATGCCCGTGGAATTCTACTGTGATATATGTGTGTACGCTGACATCAATGTATCCATTCCATCAGCTTTGTGTTGGTGGATGCTGGGTGTGTGTGTGTGTGTGTGTGTGTGTGTGTGTGTGTGTATGTGTGTGTATGTGCTTGAAAAATAAAATGACTTCAAGTCCATCATCAACAAAAAGGATAACCTTGGGGATTTTCATAGTCTGCATGGAGAGAGAAGTATTGCAATTACAAAATGGATGTCAGAAGATGCTATACCAGTCGATGGAACAGGCCCAGGTAAGGAAGGCAGAGAAGTGACACAGAGGAGGTCACATGATAGGATGTCAGCCAGCCTGCCGAGGTCATTCTGAGACAGAGTAGTAAATAATGTACCAGGTGGATGGTGGTGATAGACAGGGCTTCCTTTTCTGCCACCTTCTTGCTTGGTGAACTTGAGCCAGTTCTGTGCCTGGGTCTCCTCATCTGTAAGGTAGGGATGATAAGACTATTGACCTCTTACCTGGGGTGAGTTTGCAGTTCAAATGAGTTAACAATGCTAAAGCATTTAGAGCAGTCCTGGTGCATAGAGAGAAATTCCTAAGGAGTCAGAGAACCCAGAGGGATGATGTTTCAGTCGGCATTCTCACTGCTGTAATCCAGAACACCTGATCACAACAATTTAGAGGAAGGAAGATTTATTCGCTCACAGTTCAGGAGATTTCAGGGGTTTAGTCCATGTGTCAGGCTAGGTTGCATCTGTGGAGCTCAGGACATGGTGCAGGGAGGAGAGAGAGAGAGAGAGAGAGAGAGAGAGAGAGAGAGAGAGGACTTGGCTCTCACATCACAGAGGCCAGAAGCAAGAGAAAGCAGGGCGAGAAGAGACCGTATATAATCCACATCCCCAGGTATCCTCCTCAGCAACCAAGCCCTGCCTCCAACATGGCTGCCTGGCTTCCATAACGTCCAGGGGGACACTCTGAATCAGAATCATAACAGATGAACACTCCCACCCTAAACCTATCTTGCAGTCCCATTCACCAGAGTTGTCCTGTAAGACAGGCCAGCACATGCCTCTCTAGGATGCTGGCCCATGGCCACTCAGAGAACCAGTATCAGGGCTGGTCAATGAAGGGTCTCACCCCACTCTATGACATCAATGTGTAGGCTTCTCAGGCAATTCTGGTGATAAGTTGACTATGACATCAGAATCCAGCTCATTCTAGCTTCAGACATTTCTAATGACTAGAGGGCACCCCCCACTATGTCTTAAATACATCTTCTAATTTCTTCCCTCCACGGCTACCTGTTTGTCCACTGGTCAGAATGGACCCAGTTCTTCCACCTGACTGTCCATCAGAGAGCATGGGGTCAGCCATCCAACCACTCTGGCCCTTCTCTTTTCCATTCTAACTCTAGAATAATGAGAGAACAGCCAAGGGTAGCGGGCTGACTTTAGACATCTGAAATACATAGAGCTTGTTTTCTGGGAGCCAGCACATCAGAAGCTAAGCGCTCAAGTACCCGACAAAGCGTGAAGCTGTGCACGTTTGGGAGGAAGGCTCGAGGTATTTTGTTCACAAGTTTGCTCACTCAAGGGCCTAATGGTCTGATTACCTTCAAACCTCTCCAGAACCTCTGTTTCCCAATGATCAGTGGAAAAATCCCCACAACAGGATTGGGTGTGTGAAATTTCAGATTTTATGCAAGTTCACAGCTAGAATCCATGCACAATTACTGCTTAGAGTTTGATTTTGTTGCCGTGAAAGCCCTGCGGATTAGGTCTCTCTGAAGAAAAGGAAAAGCCACTTTTGAACTTTTAGCCTCCGTTGGATACTCTACGATAGAATAGTCTTCATACTGCCAGTGCATTTACTATGTCAATGTTTTCTTTCCAAGGTTAGGGTTTTAGAGCCCAAGGCCGCCATTGAAACTGCAGGGGCAGAACCAGAACAATTCTGCCAGTTTCCTAAAAATAAGCTGCACTTTCAAATTACGGGATGTGGCTTCCAAGAGAGTCTCAACAATTTACTTTTTTGACTGCCATTTGTATCTCTTTTTGATCAATTTGACCTGGGAGAAGGAGGCTGGTTCTAACCCATGAGTGGGGGCATCAATTTCTAAGGTACACACAAGATTAACCCTGTTGGGATCTGGTTCTAAAGTCCCAACCTTCCTCTCCCTTAAAGTCTAGGTGATGTACTGTTAGATTCATGGTGACTGGATCCTCAGCATAATCAGGCCTCCACCAGACACATCCACAGGGAGAAAATTCTGGGAAGAAACCAAAGCTCAACAATTAATAGAGTGGAAGCAGCAAAGGCCTTAGGGGAAAGCTCCTCATTCCCTGTCAGAGGGTAAGTGAGCATGCTGCAGGCTGGGATTCTTGGTCCTCTCCATCCCTCTCTTCTTTCCAGCTCTTACCTTCTGTAGTGGTCAGCTTTTGCACTGCCCTGACCAAAATACCTGAGAAAAACTTAGAGGAGGAAAGATTTACTTGGCTCACAGTTTCAGGGGTTTGGTCCATGGTTGGCTGGCTCCAAGACAAAAACATGATGGAGGCATGCCAGAAAACTGCTGCTCAGCTCATGGCAACCAGGAAGCAGAAAGAGGGAGCGAGGAAGGGACCAGGGACAGATATAAGTCCCCAAGGCCACACCCCAGTGATCTACCTCCTCCAGCCACACCCTACCTTCCCATAGTTACCACCCAGTAAGTCCACTCAAATTATTAATCCATCGATGTATTTATCTACTGAGGAGGTTAGAGACCTGATTCAATTATTTTACCCCTGAATATTTCTGCATTGCCAACACATGAGCTTTTCTGGAGGACATTTCATATCCAAACCATAACCCCCTCCATAAAAAGGAGAGAGCACCTTTTAACTCAATGCATTCCAGGTGTCTTACAAGAGAGATGCAATATGAACACACCCTAAATTTGTTTGTCTTGGAGATACTCTTCTCTAAGCTCTCTGGATGACTCTAGTAGGAGTTATCATGGCTCTCTCTCTGGAGGGAGCGACTTTGCCTTGATCATTTTGGTCTCAGGCAGGATGAAGCTGGGGTTCTGAGGAATGAGTTTATTGGGTTGAAGGGAGAGGAGACAGAAGAAGGGCAGAAAGTCTGGAAAAGAAAGAGTCCAAAGGTGAAAGGCTGTGACCTATGAGCATCGGAGTCTTAAATGTGTGTGGATAATGAGCCAACCCAATGGGAGCAGCAAGCATGTGCCACAGTCTTCTCAACTGGATCCTGGTCAGCTACCAGTGAGACTGTGGGCTTTCTGTTAATGGACTGCACCAGCTGGCCATCCAGACGGTGCTGGGCACCACAGCAGCCTTTCGTGTATATTTCATTACATAAGACCACGCTTGAAATCCAAACTGTCTTTGGCAAGATGCAAGCAAGCATTCCACAGCCATCATATATTAGCCATCATTCTCTTCTCCATTGGTCTTCTGGGATTTTCAAATGACACCTTTAAAAAAAGTATCATTTAGGATTATTTTTATGACGTTAAGAATCTTGATTGACTGGATAGTTCTGAAGGGAAGGGTTTGCTCTGTATTTGAGCATTTTTCTCTACTCCCTTCAACCTATAGGTAAATTGTTTTATCTACCTCTTTGTTGACATCGTTTCACTGATGTTGAATATCTGTGGAGGTCTCACATTGGATGTGTGTGAGCATATGAACAAGGTATCATGGTGTAGGAATAATTGACTTGCTGGTGTTCATGAAGGTTATCTGTAATCATGTTGCCTGAGCAAGGTGGCCTTTTCTGAGCCTCAGTTTTTGTATCTGTATAAATGGGATAGTTAAGATGCTCAGTGGTGGTAAGAAAATTTTATAACAAATTTGTGGCTCCCTTCTTTCTCCTTTGACTCTTCCTTTGAATCCATTTCCTTATAGAAATTTGCCCTCCTAGGTCCCTGCTCTTATATTACATCCTAAGCTTTTCCAGTACCTGGTTCATTTTTCATTCTTTAAAACTCCCAGCTCTCCCTATCACTATGAACTTCATTATCATGTGAGATTACAATGCAGCAATAGAGTATATTAAAAAAAATAAAGCTCCCAGCTCAAAAGTTGCCTCCTCAGAGAGGCCCCCTAAACTAACTTGTCTAGGCATCCTGCCTCCCAAATTAACTTGTTTGTTTATACGTAATCATGTATTTATTTGCCATCTCTCCACCAGATCTGGGATCTTGTGTCTCTTGTTTATGGCAGGAGCACATAAACTGAAGAAGGCCTGCCTCACCCCATATGTCACAATAAATGAATAACTTGTACTTGTTTTTAAAAATTAATGTTTATCCATGCAGTGGGGAGAGTGGGATGGAATTTGTTTCTTGGCATAAGCCTCCTGGTCTAGGTCATGTGTTAAGGGCTGGAATCTATGAGAAGAGCCAGGTATGGTGTATGGACAGCTCACTCAGCTGCCTTCTAGCTGCAGGGAAGTGGTGGGCATGGAGAATTGGTGGCCGTCACTGATGGAGAAGTCACTGGAAGAGTTTGACTTGGTTTCTTATGTAAATGGTCAGTTTAGGTGATTCAATGTCCATCCTATTGGTGTTTGAGAAACTGGAACGACCCAAGTACAAGTCTGATGGTAATAACTAGAGGACAGGGAACAGATGTTTTCTTCAGTCTCAGAGTAAGTTCTGTGTTCTTAGAAAGTACTAGGCAGAGCAAAGTATACAGCCCATCAGCAAATATTTCCTGCACATTACCTACCATGTGACTTACAGTGATGGCTGAAAGCTTTTTGTTTTAACCACCTTCAACTTAAGAGCACCCAGGAATGCTCTTCTTGAACAGGTTTTAGAATGATTAGCTGTGATCCAGTCAGGGTTGTCGTGAATGTTGGATTTATCCAAACCAGCTACCATTCTTAGATGATGTCACAAAGTTGTCAGCTTCAAATTGTGTTTTTCAAAACGGCTCTCAAAGATGCTTATTTGCCTCTTTAACAATTGGCTACTTAAATGTAATCATCTGGTGGCACACTTCTAATGTCACATGGTTCAGGTCTCATAGGCATATTTGTATGTATAAGAATATGTATGTATGAAAATTTGTACGTATAAAAATTTAGTATCTTTTTCTAAGCTTTTAAAAAAATGCAATCAACTCTCTTTAGTAAAAGAGAGAAGCATGTGCTAACTAACCTCAAGGAGACCTTATAAAGCTCATATTTCTGAGCAAATAATTTCTTAAAGCAAATTTTTTTAAGGAAGAAGAAAACTGTAACATACCATTGAGTACATTTTATTTGTGCTACATGGTGTGTCCTATTAGTGGAACTTGCAGTCCTTTTCTGGTAAAATCATGAGCTCTAATCAGTGATGACCCAGTCTTGCAGCTTTGGCAGTGGTTCATCCAATTTTGTTCCCTTTATACAGAGAAAAAGTGCAAAAGAAAACATTAAGCAGCCTCAGAGGCACACAATAAATCGAGAGAAGCATTTGCAACTCATATTCCAGGTAAATGGCTAATTAAAAATGGTAAGAGAAAGACGATAATCAAAAAAGAAATGTGTAAAGGATGTGGATAGACAAAAAAGATATAAATGGAAATGAAAATATGAAGGCATATTAAAAATATGTCCAAATTACAAAAAGAGAAGTGCAGATTAAAGTTATTCAAGAATGTCGTTAGTCACCTGCTATATTGGCAAATTTGGATATGTTGGGGCCACAGGAAAGCTGGTACTTATATATGTTTCAGCATGCTCCATGCAGGGTGGTTGTCCAGATTAAGAAGAAAAGGGATACTCCAGATAGAAAAAAAAAATGTACCAAATCGAGAGTTTGATGTGACATCTGGATCTCAGTAATAAGTGTGATATGACCAGAGTTTCAGATGAACAGATATGGGGTGGCAAGAGATGAGTCAGGTGGTGCTGAATTCCAAGCCCAGGGAGCAAGATGGGTGAGATGCTGGTGGGGGAAGGAGACCATGTGAATAACACTGGCCTGACTGCGGTTAGAGCGATAGCTTTGGGCAATTGGAAATACAACTGAAGCTGCAAGAAAGAGCTTTCAGAAACTGAGTTAACTCTGTGCTTCTAACCCTTCTCTTAGAAGTCTGGATGATAACAACCTGGCTCCTGGGCCTGCCTCAGCATCCCACCCTCCACTCAACTGGCCGTGTGATTCCTTTAAAGTCCAGAGTGAGCTGTGTCCACACAGTGGCCTTGACACTACTCTACTGCTCTCTGAACCAGATATATGTTCCCTAGTTGGCACACAAGGTCTTCCATGATCTGCTCTATCCCCAGCCTCCTCTCTCTGAACTCCATCCTCCAACTACCTTGTACCATTTGCACCTGACCCTAAACTTTAATGCTTCTCCATGCCTCTGGACTTTCCCCTGCCTAAGGTGCCCCATCTCCCCTTCCTTCTTGGCTTAACATTTAAGACAGAGCTCAGCTTTCCACAAGGACCTGTTCTTCTTTCCCTCCACCCCAGGCTGACTTCAGTGCCTTCCCCATCCTTCTAAACACACCATATACACCATTGGGAGAAGTGGGGGAAAGATTAAATTTTGATACCAGAGAGAGTTTTTGCTCTCTCATCCCATCTGCCACTCTGCATCCTAATGACTTTCAAACCATTACTTAACCTTGCTCTACCTCTGTTTTCTCTTCTATAAAGTGAGAGTCATAATCTTATTTTGCACGATTACCCTGTAGAATAAATGTATGTATGTAAAGCACGATTCACAATGTCCAGCTCAGCCAGAGGAACTACCACAGCTGGCATTACTGCAGGTCTGTCCCTGCCGTCATTTCTACTGTAGCATTTCTGTTTTTTGCATCAAAATGCTCTGTTCATGTGCTTCCTGCTTTTGCCTCTTCCCTTTGCCATAAAAATCCATCTTTTGTCATCCTTTGTGCTTGGCTCACTGTGTACCTTATCCTAGGCATCCAAAAGAAATTTATCAACGTCAGTTATGAAATAGTTAGAAAACATTAAATATTTTATAAATGTAAGTACTTTATATAAGTAAATAAAATGAAAATTTTATGTGATATATGATACCTGAATATGATCATAACAATGGTGGTGGTGATGGTAACATACGCTTGTAGGACTTTACAGTTTAACAAGGAACTTTGGCATCCTTGGAAGCTATAGTCCTTACTGCATTTTCCTTTACCAAGGAACATCACTGTTTACCAATGCTCCCACCTTAAAAAAAAAAAAGAATGTGCTACTTACTGCATTAGTTTAAATGTTTGCAAGAAATGTACCTGTGTGCTATCCCTTTGATGAATTTGACCTATAATTTGATTATATAAGAAAACATCTCTGCAGGGGTTCCCTGAAGAAACAGGAAAGATCACAGGAGGCCAGGAACAAAAAGAGCTGACAGTGAGACACTCTGCAGGGAGCAGGCAGGGGAGGGGCTGTTCATAAAAAAAAAAGAAGAAAAGAAGATTTTCATCTACAATGAGAAAAGAGAAGAGAGGAAAACAGCTGCATTTATACGAGATGGTATGATGGGCTTCCATTTATGGGCATAATAGGAAAAAATAACTTGAACATTGGGGTTAAAATTGGGTGGAATTGAAAAGAAATTCAGCTGGATAAAATGGTAGACTTGAAACGATATGTAAGGGATCCTTGAAATGGCATTAAAAATGAAGAAAATGGTCGCACTTTCGGATGGGTGATTGCTCTGTGATCCAGAGGAGCCTGGGGGGCACATTCATTTAAACCTCACCAGTTTCCAGCTCCTTAGAGTTCACAGAGGCTTCAGTTTTGGGGGTCTCACTGTACTAAGTAGGTATGGGGGCAAGTTGACTCAACTGGTGATCTGTGGAAAGATACCTGGGCCTTGGCACCAGTTTTTCTCAGTCCCAGTCATGCAGCGAGTCTGTATGAGTTGAAGCCCCAATCTGCCTTCACCTCCACTCTGTTACTCAGCCCACGACTCAGCAAACAGCTCCATAATTCCTCAGCTATCCAAGACAGAAACCTCGGTGTCACCCCTCATTTCTGCTTTTCTCTCAACCTCCTTATCCAATCTGCCAGCAAGTGCTGTCAATTCTGTCTCCTAAAAACATCTCTAATCTTAAAGCTCCTCTCCTCCACTCCCAAGCCACTGGTTCAAGCTTCAAGTATGTTTTACATCCTAATTGGTCTCTCTGCTTCCTTTAGTACCTTTTTCATACCCAACTTCCTAATAGTAGCTAGCGGGAGCTCTTAAAAGGAGTCAGATCTTCAGTGGCTTGAAAACCAAGCCTCCCGAAATGGTGGTCAGCCCTGCATTGTGTGGCCCAGGACCTCTCTTCCAAACCATTCTTCCTCCCATTCACCACTCTGTCCACTAGTCTTTGTTCAGGGTTCCCCCTGGCCAGGCATGCTCTAATTTATCAGTGAGAATCCGGGTCCTCCACTCAACCTCATTTGAGTACCCTATACTTTGTGGTCCATGTGCATCTAATCCCAGTGTAGCCAACCTTGACCTCCCATGACTGATCGCTCTTCTCACTTGTCCTTCTTCCTCCATCCTCTCTCTGCTGGATTGGTGAAGAGAGGCAAATCTAGATCACCTCGATATCCCATCCTTGCACCCTCGTAGGGACTCATCAAGCAGCTGGTGCGGAGGGCCTGTGCTCCTTTCTTCTGGGACTTATCTTGCACTGGGGGCAGTCTAGGCCTGGCTGTGGGATGACCAGTGCTGGGAAGACTGTGCACTTGTCTATTTGTGAGTTTCCCCTATGAGGCCCATTTTACATATTTCCCAATATGTAAAATGGAACGGTCTTATGCATCTCTACTCCCTTTGCTTGTTAACTAGTTTCATCTCATTTTTACCCCTAGACTGTAAGCTCTGTGAGGGCAGGAACCCATCTGACATACTTGCCTCCTTCTTTTCACCTAACAGAGTTTAAGAGTGTTAACACTGGTGCCCAATAGCCTAGGCAGAATCTAGGCACTAAAACTTAACAGATGTGTCAATTTTCAAAAGCAACTCCAAATCTCTATGCTTCCTTTTCATCCTCTGCAAAAGAGAAAAAGTAACAGAACCTACCTCAGAGGTTTGGGTGGATTAAATGAGATAGTGTACATCAAGTCCTTGGAACTCATCAGGCACTTGGAAATTCCTAAGTTTAAATTATCTTTTTCATTATCACGTGATAGATGCCCAGTAAATATATGTTGAAAGAAAAACTGAATGCACTTTGCAGGTTTCAGCTTAAACATCATGTCTTCAGTGAAATCCGAGCTCAAGTT
The DNA here is from genome assembly GCA_004027185.1 of Glis glis. Taxonomy (NCBI): domain Eukaryota; kingdom Metazoa; phylum Chordata; class Mammalia; order Rodentia; family Gliridae; genus Glis; species Glis glis. Next base: position 18,919 of record PVJS01000271.1, read on the forward strand.
GGTTCTTTTCTACAGGGCTTCGTTACCACACTCGGTCCTCTTCTCTTCTATCTCACTCTCAGGGGTCTCTCTAGACATCTCTCACTAGATGCGAATGCTCTGAAGGCAGCCACTGGTAGCTTTATGGGAGCATTTCTATACCCAGTGCCCAGTATATGGAGTTGTCCTAGGTTAAGTACCAAATGAAAAAAACACAGAAGGAAGACTTAAGAGTCTTTGGAGTATGTCCAAGGAGTTATATGTCCCAGGAATGCAGGATGCTGGTTACCAAGGTTGGTTACTCTCAGATTAAATGCATCCAGACCACAAAGCTCTGGTGCGTTTGGGTGAGGGAACTGGGAACCCAGATACCAATGATGAATAGAATTGATTAATTTGAATGTCCACACATCCAGCCTTCAAATCAGAGTGCTATTATATATGGCCAAGGTCATGATCTTTGGAGTCAGATCAGTCATAAATTTTGATTCTGCTGCCCATGATGATAGGCATATGTGTCTGAGCATCTTTGGCCTCAGTTTCTCTATCTCTATAATGAGGAAAATCACCAATCATCTGAGAGAATGTGTTCAATTTGCTCAGGATCAATAGTATTGAATTCTTACGTCTACCTCAGCTCCTTTGGGATCTCTGCTCAAGTAAAGGAGAAGAAGTAAAAGAGGAAAAGGAGAAGAAGAGAAAACAATCTATGAGAAATAGAAACACAACAGAAGATGGAAGGGACATGGAGGAGGCGTTCGTAGAAGAGGCAGAAGCTGAGAGGGGCCGGGGTCAAAAGTCAGCCCGTGCTGCCCCTCAGAACCCCATAAAGGATCAGGGTTTGGAAACACCACGGACTGCTGGAGGTGGAGGTGCCAATCCAAACTGAAAACCGAATTGATGGAAAGTCCGGAATGGTAAGGCCTCCAGATGTCCCCACCTCTCACTGCCAGGGGTGTTACTCTTCCCACCTCCACAGGGACCAGAGGCTAAGCTCAGTCCTTGAGGCATCAGTCAGAATGGGGAGGACAAGGCATCGGGTTGAAATTGTAGGGTCAGCAAAAGCCTGCAGACTGAAGGGTGACATGTGGCCCCTGCTCTTGTCTTGCTTCCAGAGCTTTGTCAGCCAGTGGTATGCCATCCTCCTTTCAGCAAAGGACAGGAGATCAGAGGGTTCTTATTTGTATAAATGGAATTCCTTAAGAGAAAACTGCTATAGATACTGATACCCTCACCATGGAGATGTTCCCCCAGTAAAAAACAAGTTTGCTGTAAATTCCCATGCTGTGAAGCTCCAGAGCTTCCACTCATGGGGAAGAGCTTCCCTTTACTTTTTAGGGCCTTATTCTCATATAGAAGTATCACTAGATACTTATAAAATGTGAGAAATTCACCACCATGAAAACCAGAGAAAAAAGGAACTCAGAAGAAACAAAGATAATAGAGTGAAGAAAAGAATGTTTAAAACTTTTATTATTAATATCTTTAGGGATATAAGGCATACTGAATCCAATAAGGATATTGAATCCAATAAAAGGAATAGCATAAGATAACAAAGGAATAAAAAGAAAAATCAGTCTTCAATTTAAAAAATATAATTGCTGAAATGAAAAATTAATTAGAAAGATTGGTAGCTGTGTTAAGAAAAATTTTCAGAAACTGGAGCAAAAGTCAGAGGTGAACATTGGGATAAAAGATAAGAAAAATTAGAGGACCAAGCTAGGGAATCTAAAATCCAGGTAGTAGGAATTCCAGAGAGAATGAAGAGGATAAAAATTGGGAGGAAGTTGTCAAGGAAATAGTACAGGGAAATTTCTCCATTGCAGTGAATGAATAGACCTACAGAAATTTTAGGCTAACAAGTAAAAATGAGAAGAATCAAAAGTTTCTAATGAGAAAGTAAGTCAATCCAAAAGGATTAGATTCCAAAAGACATTAGAAAATAAAAGAGGCATCATATGCTAGAAGACAAAGAGGAATGTCTAAAATTCTGAGGGAATTTTTTTGTGAATACTGGGAATTGAGCCCAGGGGCATTCTAGCCCCGATCCACACCCCTAGTCCTTTTTATTTTGAAATAGAGTCTTGCTAAGTTGCTGAGGGTCTTGCTAAATTCCTGAGGTTGGCCTCAACTTGTGATCTTCCTGTCCCAGTCTCTCAAGTACTGGGATTACAGGCCTGCACCACCATGCCCAGCAAGAAAAATTATTGTTAACATATAATTCTCTAATAAATTACCTTTCAGGGTACACTAATGCCATTTTCAGACAGGAAAGGACTTAAAATTTTTATCTCCCATGCATCCATTCTTATGAATCTTTTGGAAGATGTGTTTTTGAAAAAGAAGGAAGTAAAACAAGATATAGTTATTGGAAAACAGTGTACCCAGGGAACAGGAAATCCAACAGAGAGGCAGGGAGAGGGAAACTCAGATTCCAGCCAGAGAGTGGTGCTGGGGGCTCATCTGGGGAGGTTCACGTTTCCAGCCACGGTGTGGGAAGTGGACAGCCAGGCTGAGCCCAGTGGCTTCTAGGAGGTGAAGAGACAGCTGGGGCTTCTGGGAGCCACCACACCTTAGTTCTCTGGGTAGAGCACCAAAGAGGAAAGTTTTGCACAGAGAGAACCTGGAGATTTACAGAGGGTAACTATTTTCACATTTCTGAGAAATGCATCTTTAGGCAATTCTGTCATTGTGCTAACACCCTAGGGGCATGTAGATGAGCTTAGATGGTATCAGTCAAGCACTGGATGGGGCCCCTTGATGCAGTCAAGAGACATGACGACCTTGGCATATATGAGAATGTTGCAGGAATAACATGTCATACAGTACACTATTTTTATGTTTATAAGTAGGAGTACACTCTACCATAATGATAAGAAGATGGTATAGTGAATACATGAACCAGTAACAGTTATTTATTTTTATCAAGTATTACGGGGCTGTATATAACTGTATGTGCTGGGCTTTTCTAGGACTGGTTTGCTTACATCAGCATCACCACAAGCACGTGAGCAGTACATCCCACTATGACATCATGATGGCTATGACATCCCTAGGCAATAGAAATCCCCAGCTCCATTATAATTTTATGGGACCACTGTTGTGCACTTGGTCCATTGTTGACTGAAATATTGTTATTCAGCACTCAGCTGCAGTTGAGTACTGATGTGTATCTGTGATGCAATGCACACCTGCAAGGAAACCAGTCAAGACCAGGGAAAACCCACCCAGACAGATGAGCGGGAACAATGTCCAGAATGTAGACAGGTATGGGAACAGTCAAACAGGAAATCCTCAAATTCACAAGGCTTTCCTAAATAAGGGTTTTGCCTCAGAGGTGGGGAACAGCTAACCATACCTGGTACCTAGTCAAATATCAGGCATGCAAAGAAACAAGAAAATGTGACCCACAATTAGGAGAAACATCAATTAACCAAAACTGACCCAGATACAACACAGACGATAGAATTAGTAGATAAAAATTTAAAAGTTATCACATCTGTATTCCATGTATTTGAGAAGCTAGAGGAGAAGCTGAGCATATTAAGCAGAGACATAGAAGAGATTTTAAAAAGAGCCAAATCAAAATTCTGGAGAAGAAAATTGCAATATATGAAACGAAAAATATACTATATAGGATTAACAGCATATTAGACATTGCACAAACATCACTCAGAGATTACCTTGATTATGTAATAGCTACAAAGTATTTTCTAAGTCCTGGAGGAAGCAGCTCTCTTAGCTTAATTCTCATTTACAACTAACGCTGGACTTTCCTATTGACAGTACCTGTGAGTTAATTAAGAAATCCCTGGGCATGGATGTTAAGAAACCTGGCACATCTTTCCTCAAAATAAACTCTCTTCAAGCCATAGGGATAAATGTTGCCTGTTTAATGATACTAAGTGCCTGGCTCATTAACTTGTCATGAATAAATCCTTTTTTCAAATATATGCATGCCATGTTTTTAACCTTTTGTGTTATAGGTAAGAGAGTCTCGTGGGAAAAGTTAAAGATATGGAGGCCTGGTTTTCAATGTTATTCAATCACTATTACCTGAATGTGTTCCAAGCATGGTATGAGGTTCTGGGGACCCATTGGTAAGTAAGACACAACACTGGTTTTTGATAATACTCAAAATCTAATGGCAGGAAACAGACAAGGAGACTTGGAATTGTGATACCACATGATAAGATTCTGATGGAAAAGAGCAGGATGTTTATGAGAGCATAAAGAATGGTATCCGTTCAGATTCGGAAGCCATGAATGAACATCTCTTATAGATCCTGAATGATGAGCCGGAGTTTATCCAGTGAAGAGCTGGGAGAAGGGCCAGAGTCAACAAAAGGCATCTTTGGAAAACTTCATGAAAGATAAACCTGGTGTTATGGTCTGGTATAGAGGGCCCCCTGAAGAGCTCATGTATTAATGCTCGGGGTTGATATAGTGAAGTCATGAGGGTTGTAACCTCGTCAGTAGATAAATCCCTTGTAATGGATTCACTGGGTGGTAACCTAGGCAGGTCGGGTGTGGCTGGAGAAGGTGGGTCCTTGGGGGTGTGGCCTTGGGATTATATATGGTTCCCAATCTCTGCTTCCGGCCTCCATGATGTGAGAGCTTTGTGCTCTCCTTCTCTCCACTTCCCACCACCATGCCCTGAGAGCCAGACATTGGTTTCACATGGACTGAACCCAGGATTTGTAAGGAAATTGTGAGCAAATAAATCTTCCTTCCTATGAGTTGTATGGTCAGTTCTTTGGATTACAGCAGTGAGAATGCTGACTGGGACACCTGGGGAGGGTTAGTTAACATATTGTCTTCATACTAAAGGGAAGAAATGAAACATACAGAATGATATTTCATTTACAGGTTGAGCATCCCTAATTGGAATATCCAAAATCCAAAATGCTCTAAAACTTGAAGCTTTTTGGGCACTGATGTGAAATCACAGGCAGAAAACTCCACACCTGACTGCATATGACGGGTTGCCTTTAAAATGCAGGCACACTAAAAATTTTGTCTAAAATACCCTGTAGGCTATGGCTATATGAAACATAAATGGATTTCAAGTTTAGACTTGGGTTCAACCACCAAAATGTCTTCTATTTGTATGCAAATATTCCAAAATCTGAAAAAAAAATCTGAATGCTGAAATACTTCTGGTGCCAAGCATTTTGGATAAGGGATACTCATTCTGAACTCTGAAAATAATTGACTCAGGATATTATGTCCAAATTGAAGAGAAGGCTGGTAATGATCCAGGTGGGGTATGATATAATTGGGGTGGGGCCAAGGCTGCAGGCATGGAGAGAAACTGGCACTTTGGAGAGAAATTGAGGGACTGGATTCAACACAACGTGGTGATTGGGTACTGAGAAGGACTACAAGAGGGGGAGGAGCCAGGAGTCATTCTTGGCATGAGCAGCTGTCAACCCCCATCCTGAATCAGTCTCACCAACTTTCTCCTGGGAACTTCCACCTGGTAGCCACTGTGAAAAGTCTCCCAGCACCGTGGACCAGTGCCTGTTCCAGTTCAGTTCTTGAGATCACCTGGTCTGCAGTGTTGCCTAGCAACACTTGTGCATCTCTCCAGTCAGCTCTCTTGCTACTTCTCTGCTGTGTTTCAAACCTCTCTGCTCTCCTTAAAATTTCCACCTAATTATCATCCCCTTTTTGGTTCATGGACTTGCTTCCTATTTTGCTAAGAACGATCAAGGTAATACACCAAGTGATGTATGTTTGCATGTTTGTATCACTTTGAACCTCTCTATGATGCATATTTATAATGCACCAATAAAAGTATATATATATATATATATACATGCACACACATATATATACTTGTTCATATATATATATATATGTATATATGAATAATCGAGGCTGACCAAATGAACTGATCTTGGTTTCCTCTCTACCTTCTATCCTACATGCCAATTTATCCTCTTGGCTTTGCCTGGAGTGTAGGGAAAACTGGTGCCGTGTTGCACTGCAGGCGTAATCCCTCTACCTGAACAGTAGCTCCTCTCTCTCCATGTTTCCTTGGCTACCTTGCTTTATGGTTCCATCAGTTACCTCCTCCCTCTCCAGCTTCCCTTCTTATCTGCCTCCTTCCCACTGTCGTCTAAATATTCCCAAGACTCCACCATCTTGGAAACCCCTCCCTTGACTCTTCTGGCTTGCTATCGCTCTCTCTTTCCTATGATTGCTCACCTAGGACTTAGCCACCCTCTCTCTCACCACTTCTCACTTCCCTGTTGACTCAGTTTTCAGAGTCTACCAGTGCTTTGGTGAACTTAACCCAGTGGTTGTATTTTTTTATTAGCCTTTGTCTTGCTTTTGATATTGTAGCAGCCCTTAACATGGTTGTAATGTCTGGAAAAATTCTTGAAATTCTCTCTTCCCCTTGCTGTTCTTTCTAGTTCCTTTGCCTACTCATCTTCCATTGCTGGGACATAAAGAAAATTGATAATTAACAGGTTAGTATTGGGGTTAGTATTGAGGCCATTTCTTCTCTATTTAAAGATTTTAACAAATACTTGACTTCCAATTATTTATACAATGAATGTAAGAGTCTATCTCTTTATAAACCAAAATTCTTCTCTCCACACTGCAGAGGTTCATTCCTGAGTCTTCCCCTGTCCTTGGCCTTTACATACATGCCTGTGTATCCAAAGAAAACTTCTATTGTGATTTGTTTAGACCACAGTAATTATGGATTAATTTTATTCTCTTATCTATGCATTTAAAGATTACGACTAAATTAGACTCTCTGATATCTATTTACAATCCTGAAGCCCCTCCTCTATCACAGAGGACACCACTGTTTTGTCTTGGCAGGAATGGTTCTAGACCTCTTCCTGTGTATTTACATACCTGTATAAATCCACAAATCCATGAATATTGGTTTTACAGAATATCAGTTTTATAGAATTAAGAGAAAATCTCATGTAAACACATTTTGAAACATTTTAAATAAATTAACAATATATCTTGAAAATCTTTCCTTGTTAGTACTAATAGGCTAACCACATTCTTTTAACATACAACAAATTATCTCCAACTCAGTGGTTTAAAACAACACAAATTATCTGACAGTTCTAGAGCTTAGAAGTCCAATATGGGTTTCACTGGGCTAAAATTCAAGGTATCAGCAGGGCTTCATTCCTTCTGCAGACTATGGGGAGAATTTATTTCCTGGCCTTTTCCAGCTTCTACAAGCCACTGGCATGCCTTGGCCCCTGCCCCTCCCCTTCCCCCTTTTTCAAAGCCATCAGCCTAGTGTCTTCAAATCTTTCTCTAACTTTAAATTTTCTTCTACTTCTTCTCACCACATTTCATCTATAAGGCCTTTGTGATTACATTTGATCAAACTGTATAATCCAAGAGAATCGCCCATCTCAAGATCCTTCATTCAGTCATCCACCGATCCCTTTGCCATGTAAGGTAAAACGTTCGCAGGTTCTAGGGATTACAATGTGAACATCTTTGGGGGCCATTCTTCTGTGAAACTCAGACCCTATAAATCATGAATGTTTTCCTCTTCTAACTTCATGAATCCTCTAGTGATTTTTCTTACTTTTGTGGAGGATGCAGCTCTTCTGTATCCATCCCCAACTGCCACTATTGACTGGACACCTCCTCGTAGATGTCCCACAGGTCCTGGCATAAGCTTGGTGACTTGAGCATGCTGATGTTTGTCAAATGCAAAATGCAGGCACTATTATTTACATCAGGGGGTTGTTGAGCAGATCCTCACTGGAGACCCAGCCGAGGGGAATGTGAGATGTGACGTGAGACAGTCAGTAGATAGAAAGGGTAGGACGTGGCCCCGCTCCTGTATTAGGCTGGCGATGAGAGATGAAGGAGCCCTTGTGATTGGCTCCTGGGCAGCTCTTCCATTGGCAGTTTAGTTTTTAGATGAGGAAACAGAGTCAGAAATGTAAATAATTTTCATTTTTGGAAAATTGATGGTTTTGATATTTATGGTTTCTCCGCTTTCATCCTCTCTCTTCATTTGTGTTTGTAACTATGAAATTCTTTCGTCAATCCCACACTGATAGAAGACAAGAGGAGGGGAAACCATGGTTCCAGGGAGCTCCAAACTCATTTCCTAACCAAAGGCCTCTTTCTCCAATGCTTTCTCCCAGGGCACAGGCCTCATGAAACAAGTGTCCTATTTATTGAAGCCTCCGGCAAGCCTGTACTCCTTATTTTAAGTAATAAAGTTTGTGGGTCTGGAGTCCTATTCCAGAAAAATCTCTCAATAGCAGTGAACATTTCCTAAGGTCCTATTTCCTTCCCAAGTATTTCAAAACTTGCAAACGCAGACATAACGAATGGAGCCTTCGGAGTGAACAATCACTCAACAGCATCAGTTATTTTAATGGGCCCATCACTTCAAACGAAACTCCTACCATCTGTTCTACCCTTTAACAGCAAATGCGGAAAGAACACCATTCCCAGTGGCATCATAAAAAGTTAGATATAAGTGATTTAAATGCATGTTTTGGTTCTGTATTCAGTGCAATATACATCCGAAGGAAGGCTTATATTGGATTTATTTTTTAAGGCAAAATAAAAATTCAGAGTGGGAGAATGTCTCGTTCACAAAAGAGTGACTTTTTAGTTGGCATGGAATATGTTCTACCATGTCATTCATTCATTTATTCATTCATTCATTCATTCAACAAATATGGAAATGTTTGTTTCTTTCAACAAATATTTATGGAATGCTTCCATGTAACTGGCATTGTACTAGACACTTGGGCTAGAGAAGTTAAGAGTGATAATTGATAAGGCCCCTGGAACCGCTAAAGGAAAATATAACAGGCCATTTTATAAAATTTACATAAAAGCCATATAAAAACCCAAACATAAATTTCATGTTCTGTTTTGGAATGCTAATGTGGAGGAGTAGAAGGAAGTTTGTAATCAGCCAGATGTTGGTTTAAAATTCCCAATTGCGCCATAATGTGACCTGAGACCTTTTCCTTGTTGATAATCACTTACACCTCTGACTCTACTTCCTCATCTGGGAAATGGGAAGAGCGATGTCACCTACATGCATGGGTGTGCCGTGATTGAATGCCTTACAGAAACAAAGCTGCCAGCACGGGCTTGGCTCATACTTGGTGCGATATGTTGATTCTCCTAAAATGATAGATGAATGAAACACAAGAGAAGGAAGGAATCTGAGAAACAGTCAGCTTTAATTCAAGGTCCTTCTTGTAGAGCCAACAAACTTCATCCCAAAGAAAATTAGCAATGACTTCGAAGTCTTGTCTTTGGCAGAGGTTTCTAAGACATTTTGATGATGCGGCTATCAATCAAATAATTTCAATATACATTCTTTATATATGTATATTTGAATTTATCTCCATGGACTACTGTATTAATAAGTTACACACATTATAAAAATACATATATAATAAAATAAAAAAGAATGCAATGATGAAATACACAATATTTATTGTGTCTCACTAGTTGTAATGGCTTCAGGCACGCATCCTAGTTTCTGGAGGTACACTGTACACTTGGGTAACGTTCATGATTAACATGAATATGTAAATTCCACAGTCAAACACTTTTTGAAAATGTATTTGAAAGATTTTTAACTGACTTCATTATTTCTCTCTTATGATGGATTGATTAAAAAATACTGGGGGAGAAGCATAAGTTCTGCCATTTTCTTATTTTTCTCCCATCAGTCCATTGTTTCTTGGCGGGAATATTTTTAGCCACATCTCTGTTTTGTGATAAGTAGTCTGATTAAAACTGGACAATGAAGTGTGCATACACTTAATCAGGTACACGGTAATGTGCCAACAGGATGGAGATGTGAGGAAGCTGCTGCTGTCTCTTCAGGATGGAATTAACCCTTGAGGGTGCTCTCCAGAGATTGTGGACATTAAGTAGTGCCACCCTCTGACATAAGGATCTGAGGAGGAGAATGTCAATCTGTGTATCTGAGTGCTGCTCTTAGTCTTTTTAAGGAAAAATAGTTAATTTTCCCAATGTTTTCTTCTTATGCCTTAAAAAATGACCTCATTCACCTCATATTGGAGGATGCTGAATTCTTGGAAGAGGCAGGACTAGAGTTGAGTCTACTGATTTCCTAATCAAATATAAAGGAGCAAGCCTGGTGTGGTGGCACACACCTGTAATCCCAGTACTTGGGAGGCTGAGACAGGAGGATCACAGGTTTGAGGCCAGCCTTGGCAACTTAGCAAGACTCTCGGTAACCTAGTGAGACCCTGTTTCAAAATAAAAAAATCAAAAGGGCTGGGGGTGAACCTAGGAGGTAGAAGGCCCCTGGGTTCAAGTTCAATCCCCAGTACACACACACACACACACACACACACACACACACACACACACACAATAGGTTGCCAATTTTTCCCTATTGATTCATAATATCCTATGATACCAACACAAGTCTTTTATTGGTTCTATCTTACCCCATCTGCGTCTTGCCATTTTACTTTCTTGTGTCTTTGGATGAACATACACTTTTATTTTGAATGTAGCCCAACATATCAATCTTTCCCTGTATGATTGACTTTTTTTGTCTTGTTTAAAAAATCTTGGCTTACCCTGAGATCATGAAGATATCTTCCGTGTTTCTTTTAAAAGCTTTATTGTTCCCCTTTAGATATTTAGATGTTCAATCTATCTAGAATTGATTTTTATGTATTTCGTGAGGTAGTGCCTAGATTGATATGGTTGTGTTATTGATCCAGGGTCATTTATTGAAAGATCGTCTTTGCCCCGTGGCGGTGCAAGAACATGCTCATATCAGGTTTTTATTATGTGTTGTCCAGTTCTGAATCCCGAATCCACGCCATTGACTCTTTCGTCAGTCTTTATGTCAATACTGCGCTCTCTTAATTACTGTAGCCTCATGATACATCTTGATAATTGATACCATAAATCCTTTTGCTTTGTTCGAGATTATCTTGACTTTTCTTGACCCCCTGTTCCCATTAAAAATATTTAACCAGCTTGTCGATTTTTACAACAATCCTTCTGGGATATTGATTAAATCTCATTGATAAACTTGAGGAGAATTGATCATTACAACTTCTTTCAATCTATGAACATAATATATCCCTCCACTTTATAGGTCTTTAAAATGTTTCACTCAATAGATTACTGTGTATTGGTCTTGCATCTCTCTTTCTCTCTTTTTTTTCTCATTCCTAGCTGTTTTATAATTTTTATGCTGCAATAAAACATCTTTTTAAATTTCATTTTTTTCTAGTATTTTGATTGTAAATACAAATAAAATTGATTTTTATATTAAACTATTAACTAGTAACCTTGTAAAATTTACTGATATGTATTATCTTATGTTTTTTATTTTCTATATATACAACGATATAATCTGCAAATAATAATAATTTTTTCTTCTTTTCCATTCCATATACTTTTTATTTTTTTATTGTAACTTTGAATATATATGTAAGATATTTTCTGCTTTTTTTTTGTCAGGTGTCCTTAATCAAATTTAACTATTCCCTTCTAGTCTTAGTTCGCTGGAAGTTTTAAATGGTGAATTTTATCAATTTTTTGCATTATTAACATGATCATATAGTTTTCTTATGTTATTCTATTAATATTGTAGATTATACTCATTGATTTTTTACTAATATATTAAATTTTTATTTCTGAAATAAGCACATGTGGCCATAATGCCTTTTACATGTTGCTAAAGTGATTTCACAAATATGTTGTTTAATATTTCTCATTATGTTCACGTGAGATATTGCTTTTATTTTTTTTCTCACAATAATCCTCAACAAGTTTTGGAATTAGAGATGCTCTGGCCTTATAAAATAACTTGGAAATAATACCTTCTTTGTCTGTATACTCTGGAAGAATTTGTATAATATGGTATTATTTTTTTCTTAAGTGTTTGGAAGAATTCACTGGTGAGAATTTTCTTGGTTGAGAATTTTCTTTCCTTGCAGGTAACAAAATATATTCACAAGTTCCAAAGATTAGGACATGAAAATCTTTGGTGAGGGAGCAATTATTTTGACTTTGTTGTTTTTAATAAATTGCCTATTAGACCTAAGTTTTAAAATATAAACTGGGGCTAATTGAGCGATGTGTGCATGTATACTTCTACCACCCTGAAACCCATCAAGATGTATGATTACAATGCACCAACAAATAAAAAAAGAACAATACCCACCCAACAGTAAGAACACACACACACACACACAGACACACACACACACTAAATAAAATATAAACTGATCATAATTTCTTATTACTTTTAGTGTCCATAGGATCTGTAGTTATGTCCTATTTTTACATTTTTATGAGGTAGTTTTCTCTTCTTGTGTTTTACAATGGATTTGTCAATTTTATTAACTTTCTAGGTATCGATGTTCAGATTCCTTGGTTCTCTTTATTGTACATTTGCATTGTGTTTCATTAATTTAAATTTTTATCTTCATTATTTTCTTCTTGACATGTCTCTCTTGTCATCACCTTATATCAATGACTTCTAGCCTTTCTGTTATATTTAACTGCACCCACTCATTTTCCTATAGGCATAATTCTAGCTACATCCCTAAAGTTTTGATACTTTGCATTTTTATTATTATTCAGTTTAAATTACTTTAAATTAGCCGGGTATGGTGGTGCATGCTTGTAATCCCAGTACTTGGGAGGTTGAGACCAGAGGATCCAGGTTCGTGGCCAGCCTTAGCTACTTAGTGAGGCCCTCCGCAACTTAGTGAGACCCTATTTAGAAATAAAGAATAAAAAATAGGGCTGGGGGTGTAGCTTGGAGGTAGAATGTCCCTAGGTTCAATCCCCAGTACCGCAAAATAAAAATAAATAAATAAATAACTTAAAATTTACATATATCTTTGACCCAAGAGTTATTTTTAACCATAAAACTAAAATTAAAAATATCTAAAGGTTTTCTAGTTGGTTTTTGTCATTCTATATTTACTTACTTTCACTATGTTCAAAGAATGTATTCTGATTTAAGTAATTCTGAATTTGAGACTTACTTCATGGTACAACATATGGTCAATTTTGGCAACTTTTATTTGAGTACCCCAAGAGTATTTTTTCTGTAATTTATGAATGCATTCTTTATTATATAAGTCAGTTAGGTTCAATATTCCATACATGTTGAAATCTTATATTTCCTTAGTGATTTTTATGGTATGTTCCATCAATTATTGAAAGAAATATGTTAAAATCTGCTATCTTATGGCCTGATGTATTTCTCCTTTGAATTTGGTCATTTTTTGCTTTATTGTGAGGCTATTTTATTTTGTGCATACAAATTTAGATTATTAATATTTTCCTGGTAAACTGACTCTTATTAGTACTAAGTCTTTTTCATTTACTGCCTTAAAGGCTACATTGCTTCATATCACTTTCAGATGGTACGTCTTTCATTCATTTACCTTCTGTATTTGAATATTTAAGGACTACAGTTTATTTCTTTTAATCCAATGTGGTAATTTTCATCTTTTAACTGGAGTACTTAATCTGTTGACATTTTATGTAATTACTCATACATTTGGGTTTAAATGTACCATCTTGCCTATTGCTATTTATTTCGCTTTTTTTTTTACATTCAATCTCCCTCCTTTCTTGCCTTCTTTTGGGTTATGTTTTTATTATTCACTTTCCTCTCCTATTTCCTTGTTAGTTTTACTTTTCTTTTTTTTTCCTAAGGCTGGGTTTCCTAGAACTACAGCCTGAGGTGGGGATACTTGTTCAAGTAGTTTACTGGGGGAAGCTTTCAGTACAAGAGGGGGAAGGCAGCAGGATAGGACAGGGAACACAGGTAGGCAATCTCTCAGCTCCCGACTAGCTTCAGGTTGCCTCAGGTGAAGCCCTGAAGTCCAGCTTGTATCACAGAGTTGGTCCTTGTTGCAGGGAGTTGGCCTTCTATACGCCTGTCAATCAGATATTAGTCAACTCTGCCCTGGTGGCTGGGGAAGAGATGAGTATCTATAACTCACATTTCCATGGTTTTTAATCAAGTTCAGTATATTTTTATGTTTACTGGGCATTTATGTTTCGGCTCCTGTTGATATATTGTGCCCATTTTTCTATTGGGGTTTTCTTCTTCTCTTCCTTCTCCTTCTTCTCCTTCTCCTTGTCCTTCTCCTTCTTTCTCCTCCTCCTCCTCCTCCTCCTCCTCCTCCTCCTCCTCCTCCTCCTCCTCCTTCCTCCTTCTCCTTCTTCTTTTGGTAATGGGGATTGAACCCAGGGGCACTCTACCTCTGAGATACACCCCCAGCCATATTTTATATTTTATTTTGAGACAGAATAAGTTACCTTATTCTGCTGGTCTCTAACCTGTAATCCTCCTATCTCAGACTTCCAGGTACTGGGATTATAGGCATGCACCACCACTCCAAGCTGCAGTATTCTTCTTTTTCTGTATTTCTTTATATATTCTGGATGTTAATTCTTTGTTAGTATATGTTGTACATGTTTTCTCACCCTTGTCTTTTCTTCTCCATACTGCTTTTTGACAAATAAAAATTGTAATTTTAAGGTACAGATTTTCCTCAATCTATGATGGGGTTACGTCAAATAAGCACATCATTAGTCAAAAATATTATAAATTCATTTAGCATGCAGACAAACCCATTGTAAAATAAAGAAATCTAAGTCAAACTATTTTAAGTCCAGATGCTCCTCAACTTAAGATGGGATTAAATCTAGATAAACCCAGTGTAAATGTAAAAAATCATAAGTTAGGGATCTTTTGCAGGTGGATTCATTATTCTCTTTCATTAGGGATTGTGAATTTTATTTCATTTTTTTTCTTGCTTAGGAAGAAAAAAGTTACCTCAAAGTAATGAAATTGATCTTCGCTAGTGTCTTCTAAAAGATTTTGTAATTATGTCTTTAACAGGCAAGTCTTTACTTAAGATGGGGTAGGTTTATGAATGGTGTGAGGTAGGGCTCCAAATTTAATTAAGAACCTTAATTCTACCTGTAATCCTAACATCTCCTTGCAGGTAACAAAATATATTCACAAGTTCTGAAGATTAGGACATGAAAATCTTTGGGGAAGGAGCAATTATTTTGCCTACTATACTGTGCTGTTTGGCCTCGAAGATTCATATCCCTCTCATAGGCAAACTGCATTCATCTTATCCTAACATACCCAAATGCACAATGCACAGTAGAAAAAAGATCTCTTCCAAATGTATCAGCTTAAAAGTTTCAAGTTTCATCATCTAAATCAGCTATGAGTGAGGCTCTTAGTCTTCTCCAATTGGAACCTGTGAAACTCAAGAAAGGAGTGATTTGCCCCTGTACCATTTAGAACAAAACCCTTATTGTGGTTTCCAAAGGCCTGTGTGTTCTGGCTTCTGTTCACCTGCAAACCTCTGCACACATCCCTCCCTCCACCACCTAATTCTTCCAGACCTGTTTTCCATCTTGCCATTCCTTGCTGTTTCCTCTACCCAGGCAGAGGAACTTTCTCTCCCCAGTGCCTCACATGACTGCCTCCTCCTAAATATTCACATCTCTTCTTCTTCAAATAATGTCCCTGAGCAAGGATCCTGGTCAACAATGATGCCGAGTCAGACGCCTCGAGTTAAAATCCAACATTTATCAGCAAGGATGTGAGGCAAGTTACTTAACCTGTCTTTGTCCCAGTTTCCTTATTTATGAATGGATATGATAACATTAGAACCTTTTCAACAACTTTAACGTTTTCAAGTACTTAGAACAGGGCTCACACATTAGTAAACAATATGCAAATGGTCCTCATCATTTTCTTAGCTTAAGTATCACATTTCAGACTTTCTTCCACCACTCAGTTTTAAAAGGCCCCAAGTCACTCTCTGTCATGTTGGTCTGTTTTCATTCTGTGTAGAACCCATAGGCTCATCCAATTTGTTTATTTCTGTGTTGCATTCTCCTCCTGGGATGTGAGCTGGAGAGAGCTGAGGTTGTGCTCCTACTGTCTCTTCAGCACCCTCAGTGTCAACAGAGCCTGCCCCATGGTAGCTTTTTAGTCAGTAACAAACTGACATGCCATTGTGATGGAATAAAATCCAGACTTCTTGCTCCAAGGTAGGATGGAATCTGATTCCTGCCTTTCTGATGCTATCTCTCACCTCCCTCCTCTTTTCTCATGAATCTGCTTCTTTTTTTAAGATTTTTTTTTTTTGTGTGTGTGTGTGTGTGTGTGTGTGGTACTGGGGATTGAACCCAGGGACATTCTACCTCCGAGCTACAACCCCCAGCCCAATTTTACTTTTTATTTTGAAACAGGGTCTTGCTAGGTTGCTGAGAGTCTCACTACTTGCTAAGACTGTCCTCGGACCTGCGATCCTCCTGTCTCAGCCTCCCGAATACTGGGATTACAGGCATACACCACCTGCTTCTAAGGATCTTCTTCCCACAGAATTCCTTAGAGCACCCTGTCCTTAAGTCTTTCCACTCCCCCCACCACTCCTAATATATCTGCTGATATATCCGAATTTGATGGCAGCCCATGCCTTAGCTCTTTCTCAATGGGTCCTGCTTTGGCAGATGCCACGGCCTGCTCCTTGAGCCCCTCTGCACATGTAGTCAGTTCTCATCGTACACGGTCTCATGTGCCCTCCCCTCCCCTCCGTTTCACAATGCCACTTCAAGGGACTTTAGTGCCACGCTGTTTGGTGATAAATTGAATTTTAGGGGCTTTGTAAATAATGTTAACATACTGCTTCAGCATCCCTGTCTCTCTTTGTACACAGATTCTACACAGATTATAGTCAACGATTCACCATCAACAGGGTGCTTGATTTCAATTCTTCTTTTTAAAAACCAGTCGCTATTCTATTCCTAGCAGGACCCCCAGCCTGAGAGGTAAACAACTAAATCATTGGGATTTTATATGCCTACAGAGGGAGATAAAATGACATAATATGATAATGACTAAAATGCTATTTTGTTGGTTAATTACAATTTAAAACAATTTATTATTGGGAGAAAATAAAAATAAAAGGGAATACAGAGGAAGGATGGCACATGATGTAAATATATCTCTTTGATGATGCTCGTTGTGTAAATATTTCTTTAAAAATAAGGCTCAGATTTGGAATTTCATGCCTTGTCCCAGATTAATAATGATAGAGGAAAATTCCTTAGTATTTAACATATCACCGTGACACAGAGCTTCTGTTTAATTTGGGGAAGTTTAGGGCCAAAGAAGAATATCCAGAGCATTAACCTAATTCTTTGAGGAGGAAAAAAAAAAACTGGAATAAAGTAATTAAGTACCCTTTGCCTTCTAATGAACTGGCATGCAACTGTATCCAATTTCCCTTCTGCTTTTCCTTTGATCTCTGTAAGCTCTCCTTTGGTCAAACCTCTTCTGTTTGAATTGCACTAATTTGTAACTCAGCGCTTCCATCAGGGGACACAGATCTGTGCAGACCCGTTCCACGCTGGGCTAAATTGGCCCAGCACCTGGCTGAACATATTGGTTTCGGCATATTTACCCAAATTGTTAGTAAAACATCAGAAACCGTCGGCTCCCGCGAATCAAATCGCAAGCAGGGTCCCTGTCACTTGCGCTAATACAATTAAACCTGACGTCCACACACCGAAGCGCTGCCTTTCCATTCGTACAACCGCAGCCCCTGGAACCCTGGATTTGGCTCTTAAAGCATCCGCCGAGGGGGAGAGAAGGAAGGGAGGTAATTCAGCGGAGTCCAGCCTCGTGTTTCATACATCGTCTGCAGATCATTTTTCAACTCTTCCTTCTCATCAGCCTGTAGCTTCCCTGAGTCCTCTGCCTGGGCTGCAGGAGAGCTACTGCCAACCTCATTTCCCATGGCCTTTTCAAAATCCGATCTTTTTAGCTGCCTGTGTTTGGTCGAAGGATTAGAGTTTCTTGGCCTGACAGCCAGTTTGGGGATGCAAGTTGAGGGTCACTGTTCCCTCCTTCCATTTTTTGGTCTTGAAGTATCATTTTTGATTTGCATGTCTGGAAACCCACAGGAAACCTTGTGATCCTAGGTGGAAAGCGATCCAGTTGCAGCAGGATCCTCTGCGGCTGAGTGCCTGCCCCTGGCCCTGCCCTTAGCTGCAGCATTCATTATCGTAATGCCTGTTTACTTACATCTATTGTTGGTGGTATCAGGTTTTTCAGCCTTTGGGCTTCAAGATCCCTGGTCATAGAGGGAAGGTGGAGAAAAAGGGAGAAGAGGGGAGGGCTGGGGCATCCTGCCCTGGGACTAGCTTCTCTGTTGGTTCTGAACACTTAATGATTAACCCATTGAGGCCTCCTGTATCGCTTAAGAAAAAGCAGTCAAGATCTGTGACTGTACCAGTTTGAAAGTAAAATGCCTGCACTGAATCTTGTTAGGTGGACAGCACTGGGCCATTGATGAGACAAAGCACGCCAGAGTGCACCGTGGGCGCTCCGGGCACAGGGACTGGACTTGGACGGTGAGCAGGCACAGCAGCCACTGAAGCTCTGGAAGCTGAGGCTTGCAGCCACAGCTGTTGCCGCTTGCTACCAGTATGGATTCTCTGCCACTCTGGTCTTCGCGTCAATAGCTCGCTGTTCAAAGCCTGTGCTGGGCGACTGTGCCTGTTGAGCGGTGTCTGAGGCACGGGCCTAACACTAGCTGCAAAGGGGGAAATGGAGCACGCAGCTCCCCTCTGTGTCCTGGCCGGCGCAGTTTTCTCAGGCCACCTAACAAATATCGCAGTCTGAGTGACTTAAATGGCACTGATGTGTTTCTCTCAGTTCTGCAATCTAAGATCAAGGAGCCATGGGGTTTGGTTTCTGACGAAGTCTCTCTGTGGGTTGCAGGTGGCCGCCTTTTCACTGTGACCCCACGAGGTCTTATCTCTGTGCCCCCTGGGGGGGGAGATGAGGTGAAGGGTGGGTGGTGAGAGAGAGAGAGAGAGAGAGAGAGAACACGCTTGTGCACAAGGAAGCCCACACTCTGGTGTCTCCTCCTCTTCTTACAAAGATGCCAATCCCATTGGATGAAGGCCCCACCTTTATAACCTCATTCAACCTCAATTGCCTCCCTGAAGGCCCCGTCTCTAATATAGACACCTTGGGGGGACAGGGCTTCCACCTCTGGATTTTGGAGGGCACACAATCGAGTCCATGACGTCAGCATTCATTGTACTGGACTCGAGTGAGCTGGTTATTGATCTGTGGACTTGAGAAGGCGGCTAGTGCCTCCTGCACGGGGATATGGACAAACTTTTCTCTATCAGCAACATGTGACTTAGGGCCTAGAACATGGAAGGCACTTAGATAAAGGCCCATTAAGTGAATAAATGCATTATTAGATGAATCAATGATGGTTAAATAAATCTGGCACGACAATTCAGTGTGATGAGGGTTAAGTTTTTATTCGATAATTTCATCTAGGTGCCCACTGAGTGCCATGTGTTTTTCTAAAAGTTTTGATGTATCAATGACTAAAACTATTAAAGATCCCTGGGTCTTAGGTAAAATTCCGTAACATGGAGTCAGGAGCAGGTGTTCTTTTTTCTAGTGATGTCTTTGGGAAGGACTCAGAGGAGAAGAGAATGAAGGAAGCAGGGTAGGAAAAGGGGGGGATACCAAGCAGGGATGTGGTCTCAGCCAGAGACTGGCTGTGGATTGTCCCCAGGGGTAGCTCTGAAGCACAAATAACATCACACAGTCGGTCCCACCTTGAGACAGGAAGGACTAGCCTTTTGAACCATGTCTGCCAGTCAGGGGCTGAGCTCTGTTCCCAAGAGGGATCTAGGATAGAGTCCTATAGGACTATCATTGTACTTGCCCATTTATAGAATGTGGAACTACAATAGGCACTCTGGAAGGTCACCTCCAAGCCAAACTTACTTTTCCCAGGCCCCATTATGAAGCGGCCTATGTCTCATGAGGGTTTGAGTCCATTACCCCAACTGGTATAGTTTCTACTTGCGTAAGTATCCCAAAACAACCAGGTGGCGCTTCTACCTGCATCCTTTGGGGGAAACATTCCCCTGGAGACCAAGACCTTTATATCTACGTCTAAGGTTATAGACACAGGAAACAAATTTCCCAAGCGGCCATCCTATTCCATCCCTCATCTATGTGTCCTACTTATTGGATAGACGCCACTGTATCATGGCCATTGGTTTACAACATCATCAGTTGCAGCCCCATGTCTTCAAAAGGGTATCATCTTAGCTGGGCATGGTGGTGCATGCCTGGAATCCCAGGACCTGGGAGGCTGAGACAGGAGGATCACAGGTTTGAGGACAGTCTCAGCAATTTAGTAAGAATTTAGCGAGACTCTGTTTCAAAAAAAAAAAAAAATAAAATAGGGCTGGGAGCTGGGAGTCTAGTTCAGGTAGAATGCCCCTGGGTTCAATCCCCAATCCCCTCATACCCCCCACCCCAAAATGTATCATCTTCTTTGTATCATCTTCTCTGACCACACAGCTTTACCTTCAAAAGGTCATTCCATCACTGTATCAGGCCAAGAGCTTCTAGAAGGTTTGTTGTATGGTGGCCAAGAGCTTTCTAGAAGGTTTGTTGTATGGATTCCACAGGTATCCACCTACTACCATCTGTAGGATGTCTAGATGGTCCTTGTCATTTTTGACTGTATGATAACAGAGAATGGGAACAGAGCACTGCACCAAGACCAGGAGAATACAAACTATTTCTGACTTCCTCTCTTATGGGCTATGGAAAGAGCACATTTATTAGGCAAATAGTCACATCTTGTGTATCCCAGCCTGGGTCAGTCTCCTCTAGCGAAGACACCATTATCTTCCATAGCAGCCGCAAAAGAGATGACACTTGGTTAGGTTTGTGACAGTACACTAACATCTATCATGATCCTTCCAGTTTTAATTTTGTGAAGTCAATGGGATATGGCAGAGTCTCTTACTCCTGCATTCCTTAAGTACTTGAGGGTTGCACTCATATCTGTCATACTCTGGGATGACATCTTGCTTTTGATTTGCTAACTTGGAGAAAGGAGCATTTTCAGGGGCTCCCACATGGCCTTTCCAACTGCCCTAGCTCCTACTCTGCACGTCAACATGAAATTTCTGCCAAGAGATAACTGTGGCAATTTTGATCAAGTCTTTAGGAATCGGGACAATAGCCATGGGTGAGTCTGTGGACCCAAGGGATCCACTGTGAGGTAGATTTGGCCAGAACTCCATTGTGTGTATGTGTGTGTGTGTATGTGTGCGCGTGCATGGGTGTGTATGTGTTACTGGGGATTGAACCCAGAGGCATTCTACCTCCAAGCTACACCCACAGACTCCCCATTTTTATTGTTTTGAAACAAGGTCTTGCTAGGTTGCTGAAAGTCTTGCTATACTGCTGAGGCTGTCCTCGAACCTGCAATACTCTCGTCCCAGCCTCCCAAGTGCTGAGATTACAGGAATGCACCACTATACCGGGCTCCAGGACTCCACTTATTACTTGACACCATGGGCCTTATTCTAACTGGGGCAATAATGGCAATTTAGATCCCTGGGTTAGTGTCTACTCAAACTCTGTGCCCTATAGCCTCTGAGAGCTGTGAGCATTCCTCTTTCAGTTCTGTCCAATTATTTGAGTAAATAGCCCAACTCTACTTGTGTGTTGTTGTTATTGAGGTTGTTTGGTAGGGGAAGGGCTTGGAAACCACTCCACACACACTTGTGGTGTTGTGCGATGTTCTTTCTTTTTCATTGGAGAGCTGGCCTTTTCTTCAGTTTATGTGCTCTAGATCTGAGGACTCCTCAGTTCTATAAACTGAGCAATCAAGATTTTTTTACTGGGGCATAGGACCCCAGTCTTTAATTATGCATGCTCAGAACTGTTTTTGGTTGTCCGCATTAAGCAGTGCACTTCCTGGTTGCCCATCCATTTTGGGCCTGTGAATATCAGACTCTGAGCTATTTCCAAGATCCCTATGGGGCAAGTGACTCTGACTGCCATGCCAATCTTTCCTTTTTTAATTAATTCATATTTAAAATTTTTATTTGTGCATTGTAGTTATACATAGTAGTGGGATTCATTGTTACATATTCATACATGCATGTAACATAATCTCACTTCCAATCTTGCTTTCCATTATAGTAAGTAGGTTTACTCTTTTATCCCAGGCTCTTATCACCCTCATTGTTATCCGGGAGTACACTTGTGGAACAACATTTCCTATTTTATAGTTAGCTATAGAATGGCCCCTTGAAGAGTTCATAGATTGGCATTTGGAGTTGATGTAATTGAGTCATGAGGGTTGTAATCCCAGCAGTGGATAATTCCACTAGAATGGATTTATCTGGGTGGTGGCCTAGGCTGGTAGGTTGTGGCTGGAGAAGGTGGGTCCCTGAAGGTACAGCCTTGGGAATTATATATGGTTCCTCCTCCCCCTGCTCTCTCTCTTGCTTCTGGTCTCCATGATGTGAGGAACACAGCTCATGTGCTCTCCCTCTCTCCACTTGCTGCTGCCATGCCCTGAGATCTGTGGTCCCCAACCTCACATGGACTGAACCCCAATATCTCCAATGAAAACTGTGAGCTAATAAATCTTCCTTCTTCTAAGTTATGTGGTCAAATCTTTTAGATTATAGCTGTGAGGGTGCTGACCGGAGCACCTATCATCACTCCTGAACTCCAGAGAACAATTACTCCTCAGTTTCCCACTGCTTATGACTCAACAGAACATTTTATCACTTTGGCAAGAAAGTCCTCCTCCGAACAATCCCAAGAAATGCTGAGTTGGCGTATTTTCTGGTCTCACACAGCAGACATATTGTAGCATCTCCACAGCCCTAAAGTTCATGATTCTTTCCTTCATACATTTCTGTGGTTGCTCTGGCATCCTTCCATCATACCAGTTGGACCCTTACTTTTCCTGAGCTCTCAAGAGTTATTCCATGTGATAGTCAATCCAGGTTGTCAACTTGATCTGATCATGACACACCCAAGATCATGACTTTGGGTGTGTAACAGCAGATTAAACAGAAAGCCTGCCCTGAATGTAGGCAGCAGGATTCTGATAGGTGCAGGACTTAGATAAAGAGGGAGAAGCCGCGTAGAGAGTGCGTGACTCTTTCCGAGGAAAAT
>PVJS01000271.1:42065-147116 GCA_004027185.1 Glis glis
GGGACTGAATTAGTGGTTGCTCCGATCCTAAGACTCCAGCTCTTAGACCGCTCGACCAGCTACTGGTTCCTCTGACTCTCCACGTGCAGTCAGAACCTGGGACTACATTGCTTCAAACTGTAAGCCCATCTGATAAATCCCTTTTTCAAATATACTCATTCTGTGAATTCTGTTAATCTAGTGAACCCTGACCAATACACTCCAGTGATATATTAGAACCATCATTTGGGGTCCTGGTCAGAAGTTACATATTGTGTTACAGAGGAATGTCCCATGTTAATAGGCTCTCTATTATCCATCTTCACATTCTTCCATTGGTCCAGCATGCTCAGGATACACTTCTAGTCATATTCTCTGGTTCCTGGCAGTATGTGTTAGTGTGGTCCTACAGCTCCTTCAGCATATAATCCCTTCATTTGCTCAGCAGGATTGACACTTCTCTAGTCATTTCTGGCTAAAATTTGACTAATTATGGATTTTCTGGCCGGCAGGAAAGGTGGAAAGAGATTCTGATGAGCCCCAAGTATTACATTTAAAATCACCTGCTTCATTTCAGGCCTCCACATAGTTTTTGGCCAAAGGATTTTTTCTTTTTCTTCCAAAGAGAGGGTAGGCCATTTCTGTAGGACTAGGGAGTGCTGTTACTTTTATATCAGGAACCCGATTTTTTTTCAGTGGGTACTTGCCTAGGCTGAAAATTCAAACTTCTTGGAAATGCCTGCGATTCTTTTTTTAAGTATATTTTTATTGGTGCATGATAGTTTCACATCATAATGTAAATCATGTTGATAGTGACATACATTTACATCTGGTACCTGATCTTAAGCAGTATATGCCTTCTTGTTATTGGAGCTAAAGATCTTTCAATACTGCCAAGAATGTCCTATGGCTTTCTCTCCTTGCTTTAAATTGTTGATTAGTAGATCCTAGCCCGTTCCATTCCCTTTTTAATAAGTCAATGCTACTTATTAATAGCCACCCAATTGCACAATTCTTATAATAATCATTATTTCTTCTACATCTCTCAACTGCCAAAGATATTGTACCAACTCTTGTGCCTCCTTCCAACTGTGTCCTATCTTAGTTGATCAAAAGTAAAAATCTTAACAACTACAATGTTTGGCTATACCAGGAATGATCTATAATCCAGCCCAATGACAGTGTTGGGTTCTTGATGGCCATTCTGCCAGCAAGTGACTTAAGTTGAAAAATACCATCCTTTGATCCTCAAAGGACTACCCCATTTCTGGTACCAACTGTCTTAGGTTGGTTTCTCTAGAAGCAAAGTAGTCATCCAGAGAATTTTTACTGAAGTGACTTATAGGGGAAATGCATTTCTGAGAAGCTAAAGGGAAGGAACAGAATAGGGAGGGGGAAAGCAGGGACGTGGCCTCAGCTGACAACTAGTTGCCGTCTGATTTTATATCAGTTTGGGGAAACAATTTGCACCACAAAGTTAACCCCACCTCAAAATGGTGGGACAGCTTTACTAGGTCTTTGACTGTGGTCTTCATCCTGAGGGGTGGGGTGGGATATCTTTCATTGGCAGAGGAAAATTTCTGAGGAGGATGTTGCAGAAGTGACAGAGATAAACAGGGAGTAGATGTGTGAGAAGTTGTAGTTAACAAGACTCTTTTGTTTGTTTTTAGGATAGATGAATAATACCATGCTTGTAACCAGAAATGATCTAGTAGAAACATAAAATTAAAGTTAAGATATTAAAATTAAAGAGAAAATAAAAGTAAGAAAGGGGAATTGGTGTTGCTAAGGGGATAGTGGGGACAAGGTCTAGCTTAAAGAATGGATGAGCTCATGTAGGCTTGAAGCATGATATTTCAGACCCAATAAGAGCAGTGAAGGAGTAGTAGCTGTAGAGGATACAGTCATGTGTGTTACCTCCCCAGGTATGTGGCCCATGAGGTTACAGAGTGGAAGTGTCAACCTTAAGTGGTGCTTGAAAGAATGACAAGAAGTCTTCTTGACAGAAGTCACATTTGATCTGCATCTTAGAGGAGTCGGAGGCATTGTTTAGGTAGAAAAGGGAGCAGAGAAGAATATATATTTGGGTTTCGGGAATTGGTGGTGGAGAAATTCAATTAATTCAATAAGTGGGCAGGAGATAAGGAAAAAGAGGACAAATCGGATGTAGAAGATATAGTAGTGGAAATCATTGCAAAACCTCAGTAATCAAACACAAGAGTGCATCAGACGCAGGTGCTGTCTGGTTACACTGCACAAGGCTGGTTGCTGAAGCAATGTCTGGCATAAGAGACAGGGCTGAAAAATATGGGCCAGGGTACCGTGGAGTCTAATACATTATTCATTATTATTACCAAAAAACTCCTAGCAAACTATCAGTGGAAAGGACCTTCCTTAAACCAATGAAATAATCTATAAAAAACCTACAGCAAACAAAATACTCAAAGATAAAATTGAAAGGATTCTCTTAAGTTCAAGAGTGAGACAGGATGCTCCCTGTAACCTGTTCTATTCCATTTTCTTATGGAAGTCATCATTCATGGAATCAGAAAAGAATCATATTGGTTTCAAGGATCAGAAAGGAAAAAAATGAAGTTACCATAATTCACAGATAGTACTATCTACAAAAAACCTAAGTAAATTTAAAAATATTTAATAAGGCTGTTTAGTTAGGTTTATGGATCTAAGATACAAAAGTTAAGGAAATTCTTGAGAATCAGCAAGAGAAAAGCTAAATGATCCCAATGGATAAATGTACTAAAGACAGAGACAGGAATTTCACAGAAGGGAAAATATGAATGACCAATAAACAGGAAAAAAGATGCTCAGACTCATTAGCAATGAAGGAAATGCTAATTAAGGTACGCATAGCATTTCACAGTCATTAGAATGCAAGCAAAAATCTCAACAATTTCCTACTTGGGAAGAAGGTGGAGCCAGAGAGCTCTCCTGCTGAGGGTGGGAGTGTACATTGTGTAATCACTTTGGAAAACAGTTTGCTATTACCTAATACATCTGAAGATGCTCGCTTCCTATGAACCCCATTCTCCTCCTAAGTCTATATCTTTTGGTTGAAGACTTTAAACTGTGGTGTATATATCTCCTGGGACTTCATGAAGATTTTCTAGGGAGGTCTGCTAGCACAAGTAGTTTTAAGCAAATTAATTTTTAGATCTCCAATATCCATATGTACTCTTTTCTAAAATTGCTCAACATGTTTTGTATAAAACACCTGGCTAGTTCTCTTTTTCCCACCTCCCCTTTCACAACCATTCTTAACCATTTCTTGTTAGAAAAGAAAAAGCAGTCTCCCCTAACCCCCTCTGGCTTCTCTTACTTTGGTATGTTGTCCTGGGATGTAAAATCCTTCAAGGCACCAAAGAAAAAGGCAATGCAAGATATTGTTGCCCCGATGCCTCCTCTAACTAAGATACCATAAACATGGCACAGAGCTTTTTTATTTTCCTGATATTGTAAATTTTTCTGTAAAGACCAAGGCATTGTGTTAGAAATAAGGTATTTTAGTTCTCCTTAGGATCTTCTAAATTCATCAGTGATGACAATTTTCATTTAACAATCTTATCTCTTAAAATCCCTGCTATCCAAAAGGTATCACTCCTATAAATATCAAAGGTGACAGGCCTTATTTCATTCAGGTAACACATTTAGGGAAAGGCTATATCCCTATCACTACCCACTTGTCTATCTGTCTGTCTATTATCTATCATCTATCTATCTATCTATCTATCATCTATCTATCTATCTATCTATCATCTATCTATCATCTATCTATCTATCTATCTATCATCTATCATCTATCTATCCACTCATCCACCTAGCCATCCATCTGCCCATTGCCTATCTAGAGTTATAATTCAAAAATGAAATGTTTATCATGATTTCATAGTAACACATTTGTTAAATATCAAAAGTTAAGCCCCCCAATTTTTTTTTTCTGAAAGAAAGTACATTTGGGGTTGGGACTATAGCTCAGTGGTACAGTGTTTGTCTAGTATGTGTGAGGCCCTGGGTTTAATCCCAGCCACACAACAACAACCAAAAAGTATATTGAGCTTGGCTGATTGGTTACAAATAAAGACTAGAAAAGACTCATTTTTCCTGTTCAGTTTTATTCTGTTTTTATCCATAGATTGAATGAAATATTTCTTAGGCTCATATTAAAATGTTTTTTTTTTTTGCGGTACTGGGGATTGAACCCAGGGGCATTCTACCTCTGGGCTACACCCCCAGCCCTATTTTTTATCCTTTATTTTGAAACAGGGTCTCACTAAGTTGTGGAGGGCCTCATTAAGTAGCCAAGGCTGGCTGCGAACCTGCGATCCTCCGGTCTCAGTCTCCCAAGTACTGGAATTACAAGCGTGCGCCACCATGCCCAGCTAAATCGCATGATAAGACCAACAGCATTTTATCAACAATATTGTACCCACAAAATTTGATGAAAATAAACAGTACTTCCTTTTTTAAATTCAAGTATATCAGGTTAACAAGGTGCCACTAAATGAAACACTTACAGGTATAATGAATAGTTATTTGATAAAGTTTTTTGGAATTGATATATGATAAAGAAAGCCTCTTTGCTATATTTTCCAGAAACTGAAAAAACGAGTAACTCAAATGACTGAAAAAGTTTTTGCAAGTCAAATAGTTTGCAATTCTTTACTTACAACCACATTGAAAAGGACCTCATCAAGTTGTTAGCTGATGTATCATTGAAAATAATGTTTTTTTATTAGTGCATTGCAATCATACATCTTGAAGGATTTCAGACATATACATGCACTCATTGGTCAATTAGCCCTCCCCAATTCCCAACCCCCTTGCCTCCCCCCTCCCTCCTGCCCATTTTCAGCATAGTAGTTGTCTTTGATATCTTTGTGTAAGTCCAACCTGTGCTCCAGTTTGTTTCCCTCTTGTCTCCCCCAGTCAGTCCACCTTCTTCGCTTATCTGAAGTTTTCTTTCTTTGTCTGTGGTCCCTCCTGTGTAGGGTCGTGGCTCATCCTCCCCTGACCTCAGCACTGGGGTATTCTGGGGCGGGGCCAGGGATTTGCCTGCCCCGCGTCCCCAGTGCTGGGGTGAAATGTTCTCTGGGTTTACCCGACCCGTGTCCCGGGTGCCGGGGGTCTCTGGGGACTGGGTCAAGGGCTCACCTGCCCCCCGTCCCCAGCGCCGGGGGATCTCTGGGGGCAGGGCCCAGGGCTTTCCCGCCCCACATCCCTAGTGCCAGGGGGATCTGCGGGGGTGGGGCCAAGGGCTCACCCGCCCTGTGTCCCCAGCACTGGGGGGAGAGGTTTTCTGGGTGCAGGGCCAAAGGCTCACCCGTCCCGCATCCCCAGTGCCAGGGGAGGGGTTCTCTGGGAGCGGGGTCAAGGCCTCACCTGCCCCGCGTCCCCAGCGCTGGGGTGAGGGGTTCTCTGGGGGCAGGGGTCGAGGGCTCACCCACCCAGCATCCCCAGTGCGGGGGGGTGTCTCTGGGGCGGGGCCGAGGGCTCGCCCACTCCACATCCCCAGTGCTGGGGGGAGGGGTTCTCAGGGGTTGAGGCCGAGGGCTCATCCACCCCACGTCCCCAGCACCAGGGGGTCTCCAGGGGCAGGGCCAAGGGCTCACCCGCCCCACATCCCCAGCGCTGGGAGGAGGGGTTCTCCGGGGGAAGGGCCAAGGGCTCACCTGCCCCGCCTCCCCAGTGCCGGGGGGGGGCGTTCTCTGTGGGCGGGGCTGAGGGCTCACCTGCCACGCATCCCCAGTGCCTAGGGGAGGGGTTCTCTGGGGGCAGGGCCAAGGGCTTATTTGCCCCACATCCTCAGCAGTAGGGGGTCTCCAGGGGTGGGCCAAGGGCTCACCCTCCCTGTGTCCCCAGCACTGGGGGGAGGCGTTCTCCGGGGGCGGGGCCAAGGGCTCACCCACCCCGCATCCCCAGTGTGGGGGAGCTCTCTGAGGGCGGGGCCAGGGGCTGACTTGCCCATGCTCTCAGTGCTGGGTTGCTGGGGATGGGGCCATGTCTCATCTATCTATGTCCTCAGTTCTGGAGTGTTCCAGGACAGTGCTGGGCTGCTCATGGGGGGCCATGGCTTGCTGGCTCGTGTTCTCAGAGTTGGGTTGCTCTTGTGTATGGCCACCTCTTCTTTGTCTCTCCTCATCGCACTTGGTGCAGGAGCAGAGGCTCACGGCCCACCCCTTGAAACCATTGTCATTGTAGGTGCCAGTCTGGATTGACTTGGGCTTCATCATGTTCTGGAGTTGATCGGTTTCAATGGTGATCTAAAGTCACTGATTTCACAAGGATCTGCTGTCTCTTTGCTGCTGGTCTTCGGCAGTTCCAGTGTAGGCATGGCCCTGCATTCTCGTTGCTGAGCTGCTCCAGGGGGCCATGCCATCTTCATCCAGGTCCTCAGTGCTGTGGTGTTCTGCGCCAGTGCTAGGCTACTCCAGGGGGGGCATGTTTCACCTGCTCTTTTTATCAGTGTTGGGGTGATCCTGTGCCTGGCTGCCTCATCTAATCTCTCCTCATCACTTTCTTTGCAGGGGCTGAGGTTTGCATCCCACCCTTTGCAGTCGCTACCATTGTAGGTGTGGATTTGGTTCAACTTGGGCTTCATCATGGTCTGATGTCGACTGCTTTTGATGGTGGGCTGTAATCACTAGTTTCACAAGAATAAGCTGTTTCTTTGCTGGGGGATTCCAGGAGCCACGGTGATGGCATGGCTCAGTAAAGATGGCACCTTTGTCTCTGATCTCCGCTTACAAGGAGAAATGCTTTGTGCTCCCTACTGCCCTCCACTCCTTCCACTGACTCACAATCCACTGCACTTTGGCTCTCATTATTTTGTTGAGTTTGGCTGTTCTGCTTTTCTTTTTTCTTTCTTTTTTTTTTTTGCGGTACTGGGAAATGAACCCAGGGGCATTCTACCTCCGAGCTACACCCCCAGCCCTACTTTTTATTCTTTATATTGAAACAGGGTCTCACTAAGTTGTGGAGGGCCTCACTAAGTAGTTGAGGCTGGCCGCAAACCCAGATCCTCCAGTCTCAGCCTCCCAAGTACTGGGATTATAAGTGTGCACCACCACGCCCAGCCCTGATTTTCTTGTCAAGAAGCAGTCTTCCCGCCAGCTGAGCTCTGACTCTAGGAGAGCTGGCGACACACTGCGACCTGCTTTCCCACCATCATGGCTCTCCCCTGTAAGGCCTCTTTGGCTCTGGCCAGCTCCTGCTCCTTCTGTGCCAACTAGGCCCTGAGCTCCGTGGCTGAGAGCACCTCAGTGGCCTTGCCGCCCTGAGACTCCTCCATGTCCTTGGCAAACATCTTCATCTGCTTCCTGGAGCTGGGACACCTCTTCCTGCAGGGGCAATGGCTGGCTGCAGTCGTCATCTGCTGGAGTAGGGGGTGCACCGGCATGGGGCCGATCGCTGGACCCTGCTGCATCTGTGCACAGCTCCCAGGCTGCGGGCCCAGTGGTCGTGTGGGCCCCGCCCAAATATATTTTTAAAAATGGTTGAAAGACCTCTGGGCGCCAGGGTGCAGGCAGGAGAGGGTGCTGGGGGGCGGTGAGCTGTCTCCGTGCCAGGCTCAGTGGCAGCCAGCTCCTGGAGCTCTGCCGCCGGGGCCACAGCAGCGCCTTCCTCCTCGTCCTCTTCGTGGGTTCCGAGCTAGGATGCAGCTAAGGTCCCAGCCCCGCAGCCCTCCTCCCCTCCCCACTTTTCTTGCCAAGAAGCAGTCCTCCCACCGGCCCAGTTCCGAGTTTCGGAGTGCCGGCAACATGCCTCCTTCCTTTATCTCACTCACCTGTGTTCTGTGGATCTGGTTCGACTTGGGCTTCATCATGTTCTGGTGTCGACTGCTTTCAATGGTGGACTATAATCGCTGGTTTCACAAGAATCAGCTGTTTCTTGGCTGGAGGATTCCAGGGGCTGCGGTGCTGGGGTGACTCAGCCAAGATGGCGCCTTTGTCTCCGCTCTCTGCTTACCAGGTGAAAAGCTTTGAACTCCCTACCGCCCTCCGCTCCTTCCACTGCCTCACATTCCGCTGCACCTTGTCTCCCATCGTTTTGTTGAGTGGCGCCTTCCTCCTCGTCCTCTTCGTGGGCTCCGAGCCGGGACGCAGCTAAGGCCCCAGCCCCGCAGACCTCCTCCCCTCCCCACTTTTCTTTTCAAGAAGCAGTCTTCCCAACCTGCTGAGCTCCGAGCTCCGGGCAAGACACTGCCTCTCTCTATCCAGCCATCCTGATTCCCCAAAAATAATTTTTAAAGATGCTAGATTTCTAAGTAACTTTGTGCATACAAACTTAGAGAAAATTCAAAGAATCGAATTATTTTTCTATGAAAATATTCCTTCCAGGTTTAATACCAAGAGGATCATTTCTGAGTTTTGCAGCTTTCTGAACTTTCCAGCTTCAGTCCTTCCTGTATTAGTGAAGGTTCTCTGCAGTAACAGAATTCACAGAATATGTGTGTCACAAAAGGGATTTATCAAATTGGTTTACACTCAAGCAGTGTAGACTCATGTGGCTGCCTGCACCTGGAGAGCCAGAGGAACCAGCAGCTGGTGGAGCAGGTCAAGAGCTCAGCACGTGAGGGACCAAGAATGCAGTCCCAGTCCAAGATGAAAAGGCCAGGAAACTCCCCAGAGAATGGATGGTGAGAGTCCAGCTAGAAGAGCAAAGGGGATGAGGTCTTATATCATCGGGAGAGAACAGATGTACCGTCAGCCAGAAAGAAGGAAACCTGCTTTCATATTGCTTCCTCCTTCCACCCTTAGTTCCATCCAGGCCCCCAGCCTATTAAACAGTGCTGCCCACATCCAGGGCGGGACTTCCTCCTCCACCTGCTGTTCCATGTGCCAATCATCTCATTAACACATCCTGAGGTCTGGTAATTCTAGGTGTTTCTCAATCCAGTCAAGTTGACAGTCCAGTTTAACTCTCACATTCCTTTTCTCGGTGGGTCTTCTCACCCCTTCCTGCCCTCAGAAGCCTGCTTGTAGCATGGAAGCAGAAGTCAGGGGAGTGACAATGTTTTCATTTTCCACTATCTTCTTATTTCAATAGAAGATTCTCTCTCTGGTAGCTGGGCCACAGAAGCAAAGTCTCTAATGGGGAAAGAGTCTGATAGGAAGGAGACAGGTCATCAGCCTCCAGTCTCAGTGAGGAGCTAAAGTGTTTACCAGGAGCCAAACTGGAAATCAAGGCAGACACAGTGGTCTTCATTCAACCCCCAGACTCACTGGACTCCTTGACTATGGTAGTGTTAAAAGAAAAAAAAAATTCCATGATACTTGTTAAAGCACAATAATTTGCAGTGGGACCAAGAGATTAGGCTCAACTTTGAATACTCAGGAACAAGTGAGAATGTATAGCCAAGGAACAAGGTGGAAGTCAGGTGGAAAATAACTAAGAGAAAACATGGATGGCCAGGAAAACTCTGGCTGAACTGACCCAGTAGGATTCTTGCTAAAAACAGGCCAGGGGAAATCGATCAGCGATCGCCTGGGGAAGTGACAGAAGGGAACCCGATCGCATCTGGAGGGCCGGAGGATTCTTCACGGTCTGACTTAGCTGGATTCTTTGCTAAAACTGGATTTTACAAGAATATGCACAGATGAGCCTAGGGGGAACTTATCAGGAGCCTGACTCAAGTGTTACCCAGCAAAGAATTTTGTCAATAGCAGGAGCAATTCCAGATACCCCCAGCCTGGGAGCAAGGGCTTCCGGACATACAGTCCGCCTTGTTTAGAGTCTGCTCCAGGCCTTGGCTACCAGAGTGCACATGGGGCATCTGAATCAGACAGACCCTCCACACTCACTGTCTCCCAGGCCCATTTCAGCAATGCCTTGGACTTGTTCATTTTGCTTCTGGAATTCCTTTTGCCCATGCCCTTGCTCATTTTCATGGACACCTGGTCTTGGAACAATTGCCCTCTTACTGTTTCTGTCCCTTGAACTTCATATTTGATATCTGAGTGGGACACCTTAATTTGACATTGGTCTTGATAAAGTTGGGACTTATGGAATTTTGCTCCAGTTTGTCCTTCACGGGGGAGCTCCACCTGAGGACTAAAGGTGGGTATCAACTCTCTGCTGTGTTCTTAGGGGGCACTCCATGCTTCAAAGGTCACTGAGGAAGTCAAAGATTGGCAATGAATCCACACTGTGTATTGCTCTTGCAATGCCTTAAGTATCTACAATGAGGATAATTGCTAAGGACCAAGTATTAGTGTGCCCCTAAACTTCATATGTTGAAACCCAATCCCCATTGTGATGGTATCAGGAGACGGGGCCTTTGGGAGGTGAACAGACCATCAGGGAAAAGCTCTCCTGAACGGGATTAGTGCCTTACAGAAGGACCCCAGAGAGCTGCCTTGCCTTTTTGCAACAGCACAGAGATACCAAATCTGCTAGCACCTTGATCTTGGACTTCCTCTTCTCTAGAACTTCGAGAAATAAATGCTGTTGTTAATAAGCCATCTGGTTTATGGTATTTTGCTATAGCAACCCAAACAGACTGAGACAAGAATTGATGGCTTTGCGGAAGCCTGAGCAAAGATTATTGACTGAGTCAGACTCAGTGAAGGGGGCGAGTGGAGCTAGAATATTTTATCCAGTATTCCCCAGTGATCTTCATGGAATGTAAGCCCTTCCAATATGCCACAGAAATAAAGCACTAAACACTGTAGATCCAATCAGCCATAATGCAGAGTTACTTTTTAAAGGCTCTGAGAAGTCTTGCAATAAATGTTGTTTAATCCTGTGTTTGACAAACATAAAGGGTCACGGGAATTACTCTTCCCTCCTTCCCCTCTCTCTTCCTCCTGCCTTCCTTTTTTTTTCTTATAACATCCCAAAGGACTAGGGTCATTTAGAATATACTTTGGGTAATGTGGCTTTAGAGACATGACTCAGTCTACGATAGTGAGAGGTTGGCCTCACAGCCACTGTGTGCTGCCCTTGACCCCTGAATCCCTGGGGAGGCACACATCAACAAGCTCTGTGACATCACTGAAAAGAACATGCTGGAAGGTCATCATGACAGATGTTCCACATGATCAGTTGAGTTGGATGAACTCATTATGCCTAATGAGAATGAATTTATGTCATTTTATTGACATAAATTTACCAGTAAAAATGTAGATCTAAATAACAGAGTGGTCCCCATGCACATAGCTCTCGAATCTTTCAACAGGCTTCCCTGATAAATTACTTTCCTTAATTGGCACCTTCTGTCATTCTGGTGACATTTTGCCTCCTGATCATATCAAGAGTTGCTGATCATTGATGCTGTACAACTAAATCATAAGGCAAACATCCCCAAACCTGTGCCATGTTTAAATCATTTACATGTAATCTCAGAGCATGTTCACCTCTTCTATAAACACCAGGAGGGTGCTGAGATGATATCTCCGCGTTAAATCAGAGAAGTAGAGGATGGAACAAAACTAATTTCACTTCCTTAACAGACATTTTTAAAAGTGTGAGCCTGCTGCATGCAAAGGAATGGGAACAGGCTTTTTCCCTTTCCCTGGGCTTTTATTCAGTAGGTATTTATATCTCTGTTTTACAAATGTGGAATCTGAGACAAAGAGAGATTAATTTTTTTCCGGGCTTATTTATACTGTGAGATTAAATTTGAGAGAAAAACAAAAAATACTTGATAGAGGCTGCATATTTAAGCAAGGAGATTTTGGGCTTCCTAAATCTGTGAACTTTGAAATTAATGGCAATGCCCAAATGGTGACTTTAAGCAAGAGCTTCTCCAACCCTCCTGTTGGCTAATTTATGAATCATTGACCACTTTCCCTCTTAGCAGGGAAAGATTTAAGAATTCTGTGATCTTGGCCAAATTGGTTTGCTTTGGACAGTGGTGAGCAGTGGTTTTCTATGTTTTTATAAAACAATACTTGAGCCCTTTCTTCAAATGAAGCAGTGTGTAGATGTTGAAGATAGTAGCAGTGCTGGGAGGGTCCTCTGAACCCCTCCTTCCCGGCTTCTTGCCATTAGCAGTGGTGACTATAGTGTATCCTCATGAAAGGAGATTAAGACTGTTAATCTGGTGTAAGGGGGGGATAGCAGGTGCCAGGTCTTAAACTATTAAATGGCAAAGTTTTATTATATATAGGATATTTGGATTTGATTGGATATGAATTATTATTATTATAGGCTATATTACATATAATATATTACAAGTTTTAGATTATTATAGGCTTTCATTAGACATAGGGTATTATATAGGTTTTATTAGATATAGGTTATTTTTATTGTTGTTGAAGTGCAGGGCATCAAACCCAGGGCCTTATGCATGCTATAGCTATAGCTTAGAGACTTGTATTACTTTTATTACATATTACTTTTATTATTTATTGGGGATCCTTGGGTCTGGGGTAACTGATGCAGAATATGGGTGGACGAAGGCTCCCTGCACCATGACGCTCACTTATTTGCCAGCTTTGTCTCTGAGACCCTTTGCAGAGCCCTCTGCAGCCTGGCAGGCAGTTCGTACAGCAGGGTGCAGGGGTTACAACTCTGCTCTTGGTATTTGGGAGATGAGCGCCCTGTGACTTGGCTCCCTGGACACAGTGTCCCCAGGCTTAAGGGGATGTAGCCTCTTGCCCCAAGTCTACTTCCCGGGCTTTCCTAAAGACTAGTGAAAGCCTTCTCTGTTCCTTGGGGAACAGGAAGATGAGGGGACCAGAAGAGAAAACATACCCTTAAATTCAACGATCAGGTCTGGGTATTCTTGGGCTAAGTTCCTGAATCCAGACTGTTCCATTTGGAGTTTCTCTTCACATATTTACAAAAGAGCTCAGAGCCTCTCCCTCCTTCCCCCAATCAGGAAAGAATTTGCAAGTGACTGACAGTTTTGTCTTTCTTCTGGCCAAAACCAAAGAAGAGCCTCTGTCAGACAGGAAACAAGGAGACCCAGGAGGCAGGGTCACGTGACCAGCAGCTAAGCTCCCATCCTTGACACAGGCTTAGTCCTTGATCCGGCCTGAGACAAGGATGG
Organism: Glis glis; assembly: GCA_004027185.1. Lineage (NCBI taxonomy): Eukaryota > Metazoa > Chordata > Mammalia > Rodentia > Gliridae > Glis > Glis glis. The sequence continues at coordinate 55,057 of PVJS01000271.1, forward strand.
GTGAGTTACAGTTAGGAGAAAGCCTGTTCTAAATTCCCAGGCTCCCCGGCTCTCAGAGCAGGCTTCAAGGGTTTGACTGGAATCCTCTCCTTGTGTGTGATTAACCATGGGGCTGATACTACACTGCAGTGAGAGGTGGCCTGCATTCTGCTCTGGCCAGAGAAAATTGCAAGTTTTATCGGAGTCGTCCTCAAATAGCAATCAATTGATTCATGCATTCATTGAGTCATTGATTTATTCACCCATGTGTCAGGCATTGTGCAGAGAAATGGAGATGCAGAGACAAAAACTCAAAATCGGTACAGTGGTTCTTTGTCTGGGCTTGGGAGGTCTGATATTATAAGAGAAATCTGTGTAAGCTTATACACATTCTTCTAGACAGGGGATGTGTAGCTTTGGTCAGATTCCCCAGTTTAAAAGCTGGTAGCGTTTGGGAAAGAACTGTTACAATGGCCTTTGTGATAAAATGCAGAATATATTAATTCTATCTGAGTAGAGGGTGGGGTGGTGGGATACGCAGGGGAAAATAGGAAATCCCAAGAGGGCTGACGATGACCAACTCTCACTGCACTGGACACGGGAAGCAGCATGGGTTCTCTGGCTGTGATGACCTGATGCCTGAGAAGAGAGGCGAATGGAAACCTGCTGGGAGGAGATATCTCAGTGGAGAGGCTGTGTCTTAAAGGTGCTGAGGAGCCTGTGAGAATTCTGGGAAGGCAAAGCAACCCCTGCCCCCCATCATTAACAGAGCAATAGATGATTGGTAAAGTTGCAGATAGATGCTACTTAACAACGATGTATAGATGAACGAATGAATGAATGAGTTGGTTTCCCCTCCAAATAGATGCAGATTATCTGTTGGGGATGCCAGGTCAATCGATGTATCTGTACTTGGTTACTGACCTCATGGAAGTACTTCAACCAATTGGTACTGTGCTGATTACCTCTATACCAGCGCTCCCTGGAGGATGTCTGGCAAAGTCCTTGCTGTTTAACAGACAGGAAAGCAATCACAGAGCTATAAGGAGGTAAGTGCTGTTGACAGTGCACAGGCCTAGGGAAGGGGTGTAGAGAACCTGTGGCCCTGGGGTGGTCAGAAGGCTTTGGAGCAGGTAGCTTCTAAGCAGGGCATTTCCTCCTGCCATTGCCACCTTCCAAGTAGTTGATACAAAATCTATAAAGAGACATAAACTGGAGAGGTTTTGGAGCTTGCATAGGAGCCCGAGTACTTCTGGGCTATTTTGATTCATTTGACCTTCCTGATGGTTCTGAGATTTCACATGTGGGTGGGGGTGCTGGTGGGGGCAGCTGTGTGAAGGAGATGGGTGGGGACCTGAGCCTGGGCAGCTTTGGTGGCCCCTAGGAGTAGAACATTTCCCTGGGGGTGCAGGGAGCCATTGGAGAATTTTTAGTGGAGATTTGATGTGATCTGACCTGTAAGGGCAACCAGGTTTTGAGACTTTGAAGGAACATTGAGTTTCCAAGTCTCTGACTCTGACCCTGTATCACAGCACTGCGCTTTCCGTTGATGCTGGCTGCCAGGCAAGGGGGACATTCCTATGAGGTGCCCTGGTGTTCTCCATCCATCTCTTCTCTACCATGCTTAGAGATGTGCAAGGTGTTACTGCAAAGATTAGGACAATTGTTTATTCTTTAATTCACTAGCTTGTTCTGTAGGCAACAGGCTTCTGGAACTGCATTTTCCTCATATGAATAGGGACAAAGATTCTCTGCTTGACCAAACTTTAGTCTGGATCCTGAACCTTCTCCTTGGCCCATCTATCCCATCTATGCACTTCCTTGTAAAATCCAGTCTTAGCAAAGAACCCACCTGTGTCAGTCAGGCAAGCCACCCCCTGCCCCCGGCCCCTCCAGTCTGATCAGGTTCCTTTCCTCTACTTCCCTAGGAGATGTTTGAGTGCCTCAGCCCATTTTTAACAAGAGTCCTATTAGGCCAGTTTAGCCAGAGGCCTCCTTGCCATTGATATTTCCTCTTAGTAATCCTCTGTCCACAGACCCCCTTCTGTTCCTTGACTATACAATCTCTTCTGCCCATGCTATATTTAGGGTTTAGCTCCATTTCTCTCCCATTGTTGTGCTTATGGTACCTGTCATGATGGTCCTAAATAAAGTCTGCCTTAACCTTGCTTTACCAAGTGTCACTGAACATTTTTTTCTTTAACATTAGGAAACGAATATGTAGTGCTTTTGCTCTCTATAAATACCAACTTATGCTGATAATGAACACCTACAACAGAGCATCTCATGATAAGGATGGGTTTTCAGAAATCCTTTAGAAACATTTCTGAGTTGGCAAATTGTGATTTCCTGCAATGAGTTTCTGAGGTCTGACAACAAACTACTAGGGGACTCCTATGAGCGGGGTAGATACTGTTCTTGAATACATTAGACTTAGAGGCCAGAGGGCGTTTGCTTATCCCTCTGATCCCTGCGATTTATGACCTTTTTAATCAGGGAGAAAGATCTGCAAGATTTCTTCCAATTTCAAATGAAGGCAAAATTTATGAGTGGTCGGGTGAATTGGCCATCTCTTTCTGGAGACTATTTCATTTCCAGTTTTCATTTAGAGTTGCGATTGATTTATCCCCTTGGTTAAGCGTCACATGGTCAGCCCTGAGCAAAGTATGTGCTATGCTTTCCAGGCTGAGCATGAGCCTGATGGTGCTCAAGCTCCTGGTGGTCACTGTCCTGTCATCTACCAAGCCCCTACCAGGCTGACAGAGCTGCCCTGAAAGCAACGCCAGCCCAAAGCCAAGAATAAGTGCCAACCAAAGAGGAATTCAGTGCTACTCATAATGAGACTTTTTGAATCTACTTTTTTATCTTCTCTAGATAGATTTTGCTGCCATATTCCACCCCTAACTTCTTCCTCTCTCTAAATTCCCTGTAGAACTGATTCTAAACGTGAGCACAAGTTCTCATTCTTTTCTGTTTCTTCCCATGATAAAGGTTAGCTCTTTATCATGTCAATCAAATTCACCCTTTCCCACTCTATCTGGATTGAGCCAGACAAAGAAGAGCCGGGGTGAATTTAACCAGAATTCTTCCTCCTTCTATAAGAGGGGGTGGCGTTGGCCAGGAAGAGTTCTGAGTTATGAGCCCAGGTCTTATGAGGTCTTGCTACCTGCAGGTCCTCTGAGAACTCTGTCATGACCACAAGAGCAAGCCAAGACCAGTCTATAAGAGGGTGAGGAACAGTGTAAAGTAGAAAGATGTCATCGCCATTGAGGCCATCCTTCACCAGCCAGGCCTCCCCACACACCAGCTGACCACAGGTGCAGAAGCAAGCCCAGGAAAGCCTAGCAGGGCCCGGTCTAGATCAATGCAACTACCCAGCTATCCTGCAGAACTGTGCGACTGAACACATGGTTATTATTTTAAGCCAATGAGTTTAGGGATTTGTTTCTATTCTGTAGTCACGTTGTAGTGATAGGTAGTCAATGACAAACATCTATTATCTTAGATGCATCACAACTCAGGACAAGGTCTTACTTCAATCTCACCCATCCCAAGTGGATAACTTTGACTCTTGTAGCCTATTATAGTTTTTCTTTCAGCCAAATTTCTTTACCAGCTAATTAGGTATCAATCTTAATTTTGTCTTGTGACTTTCTTAGTTTTGTCTTGTATATAACAGGTCCCTATGGTTATCTTGCCAGCTGGCCCACTAAAATAATGTTCCACTGTAATATCTCAGAGTAATCATGATGGCCCACAGAAAAACAGAACTTTTGAATAGTCTACATAAAAAACAGCACTATCAATTTTAAACCTAACTTGCTCATTTTCCAAGGGCAAAGTAGCCAACCAGGTTATATGGTACTTATCCCTTCCTTCCAAACCTCCTCCCTGTTACCTCCACTCACACGTACATTTTAGACCTCTGTGTCTGGTAAATTTGCTTTCTACAGAGTTGCAAGCTTTCTGAGGTCAGTATCCTTCCTAAGGCCTGCATCTTTCCTAAGACCTTATTGACCACCTCAATCTGCTTGTTCTTGATCATAAATGCTGCCAATTGCTTGCCTGAAGGGTTCTTTAAAAGGGGTAGAGCTAACCAGTTAGCTGTCCTTTCTCACAGATGGGTATCTGGCAATCTGTGCCTGCCTGGTCTTCTTCCCCTCATTTCCCCTTGATTTTTGCTGGGAAAGATTTCTCCATCCCAACCCCAGGGTGTCTGTTTCACTTCCTAATTACTTTCCCTGCTGGGAACATTCTTGTCTTGCTGTATCTAACCCAAATTTCCTCTTCTGTAGCTCCAGGCCATTGCTCCTTAGTCTAAATCCTCTGAAAGGAAGAATAAGTCCCTTAATTAATTTATTTTGTGATTTCAAAGCTGTTTATACATCACTATTTCTGCCTCCCGGGAGTCTCTTACTGCTAGATTAGAGGAATAAAATTTCTCTCTCCATTTCTTCTCTGTGCCTAAATTTTTGGTTTACAAACCTCTAAGATCTTTTTAGGCTCTGTGTTTAGATATCTTTCTTTCCAGGCTAAGATATAATAATTGCTCTCATTTACCGAATAGTTACTCAGTGTATTAGGGACTGGGCTAGGCATGTTTATGTACATTATTTTGTTTGACTCTGAGAATGAGACGAGCTCTCATAACACTAATAACACTAACAACACTAATTTATGACATAAGCGATGTCTGGGAAGGTTAAGTGACATCCACAAGTTCACATACCTGGTCAGCTGCAGGATAGGGGCTGCTAGGAATGCCCAAGAATGACTGGTCATTCCATTCAGAGTCCAGGCTCTTTACTGTTGCTTTATGTTGTCTTCAAATGTGACCACTGCACATGATCTTTTCAGTGATTCACTTTAGGTCATCGAAATGACATCATATTCTTTTCTTTGAATTATTTCATTTTCACATGCTTACAGAAGTAAGTGCTTTTAAAAAGTCAGATGCTGTGGGTGCATCGGTTTGAGCACACATTGACTCTCTGACCTTGGGCAAGTTATTTTCTAATCTGTGAAATGGGAGAGTAATATGTTTATCGTGATGTTCACAAGAGATAACTGTGAAGCACTATATCCCTCAGGATATATTTTATTACTCAGAATCACTTTTTTTTCTGTTACTTTTAATTTGTTATTATTGCCATTAATGTTCAGAGTGAGACATAGAGGAGTGGGGAACTTGATAAACACAGAAATATAAAGTGGTCTGTGATTATAGGGTGTGGAAACCTAGTCTGGGCTCAGAATTTGGAATTCTACCCCTGACTTTAATCTCTGGCATTTCTATGAGCCTGGATGTGATAGGCTGAATTGTGTTTCCCCAAAATTCATAAGCTGAATCCCTAATCCTAGGGATAGGGACAGGGCCTTTAGGAGGTAATTAAGGTTAAATGAGGTTAGAAGAATGGAATTTTAATCCTATGGGACTGATAGCTTTGTAAGAAGAGGGCGAGGAGGAGAGAAGGAGGGAAAGAGGGAGAGAGAGAGGGAGAGAGAGAGGGAGAAAGGGAGGGAGACAGGGGGGAAAGAGAGAGAGATTGAGAAATTTTTCTATGTATATGCAGGACAGACCATGCGAGGACTCAGTGAGAAGGTGGTCGCTTACTGGGGAGGAAGTGTGGGAACTATTTTAGACAGGGTGGTCAGCTAAGATGTCTCTGAGTTGTAGCATTGGAGCAGAGACAGATAATGCAAAGAAGTGACTCTAAACTACTTTTGCTATCTCATTTGTAAAGTGAGTTTAATAATAGAACTACTTCACAAGATGATGGTAATAAATGGATGAGCTCTCATAACAGTAATAACACTAACTTTTCCAGACATCACTATGTTAGTGTTATTAGTGTTATGAGAGCTCATCTCATTTATTTCTTACCATAACCAGTATCTACCATAGTTTCTGGCACATAAGTTCTTAAAACATATTACCTGTGATGATGATGATGATGATTTACATTATACCAAATCCTGGAAGAAGTTTTAAGGTCAATAAAGTTTCATAGGCATCTTTAAGTCAGTCCAATCTATTTATATAAATAAAGTTTTATTGAAACATAACCACAGCCCTTAATTTATACACTTTATCTGGCTGCTTTTGTGCTACACAGAGAGACATGACAGGCACTGTATGGGCCACAGAGTACCCATCTCTTTCTAGTCCATCCTCTACCTGGGTAGCAGAGGGACCTTCCTAAGTGCAAACCTGACTGTGTGAGCCCTACCTCACCCCCACCAGTGGTTCACATCTTCCATGAATTAAGTCTGAGCTCCTTTGCAAGGTCCAAATTCCTTATGATCTGGTTCTAGCCTCACCTTCTTTCTACCTTATAACTCATGACTCAGGAAGGTTGAGCCTTATTCTGTTTCCCCTTCCTGTGTTTCTGTTTGGTGACTTCCTCCATCTGAAATGCTTTACTATCTGTATCTGGTTGGCTCCTACTTATCCTTTAAGGCAGCACTTCCACCCAAAATACCCTCTGCCCATGCCACCTCTGCCTCCCTTGGGTTGCTCATCCTCCTTCTCTGTTATCCTATGATACTCTCTGCATATATTTCTCCTTGCATTCTGACTTTCCATTCAGTCACCTTTATCAGCTGGAATGAGACCAGTATCTAGACTCTTGTTCTGGGAAGGCAGAGGATGATGGGACTTCAGGGATGACCAGTCTGAAGCTTCTGCTCATTTTTCTGTTGTCCCTGTGTCCACTTGGCACTGCCTTCATCTGCAATTGGATATGAGATGTCTATGTTGGGGCTTCTAAAATACCCCAAAGAAACTTTGCTGGGCTGAGTACCTGCAGCTGAAAGAAATTGGAAGGGCTCAGAACTAAGGTCCTTCTGACCTCCCATCTTCATATCTCCTATCCTTCTTTCTCCCCTGAAGTGAGTCAAGAACCAGAATTCCTCTTCCCTGAGGTGGGTCGGAGAAAATAGAATCCCTCTCCCCAAATCAAGCCATAAAAATCTAGAAAGGTCATTCCTTTCTCCCTGGAATACCTTCATGCCAGAGGGGTCCTACCCTGGATCCAGGAGTTGAAAATGCTGCACAGAGAAGCCAGGAAGAATCTGAACAATCAAGCCTTACTGGGTTCCTCCCTCTACTATTAGGGCTTATGCTTTTTCTATCATTTTTCTACATAGTTGTCCATTCTTCATCGAACCTAAGCATAAACATAGTCTTCTCTGGGTCCTTGGGTCTTCATTTCTGAAGGCTTCTGCATCATGTAAAACTTTGATTAAATAAGTAGGTTATTATTTTCTCCTTTTAAATTTGTCTTTTGTTGTAGGAGTGTCAGCAGTGACCCTTATGAAGGGCAAAAAAAAAAAAAAAAGGGATTACATTGTTCTGCCCCTACAGCTGAAATATTTTTACTACATCCAGTGGGGAGAGAGAACACACATTCCCTCCTTCTTCTCATTGACCTCTGGGAGTTCATGTGTCTGCTTCTGGATCTATCCTGTTAGTTGGGAGGGCCACATGCTGACACTCTCAGGTCTGGGGTCCTGAATTAACCATCTACTGGTTCCCCTTAGAGCCATCATGACCAGTCCTTGGGCCAGGGATGGGGTCCTGGAATTTAGCAAGGGTCTGGTAGGAAGGAGAAAGAGGCTACAGATTCTGAGCAACCAACAACACTGCTTGTGCTGTGCTTGAACCCCCATCAGATGGCTCTCCTTCAGTCCATGGTACGGCTTCTTTCACTGTCATACTCCCCAAACCTGGCACAGTGTCTAACATATGAGAGACATTCAGGAAAAAATTGTTGAATGACTAAGTTATAAGACCTAAAAATATAATTGGAAGAAAGACAACTTTAAGCACAGAAAATCCAAGTATATTTCAGCTCACTTCATTCCCTGTCTCCATAGCTAATCCATTTGTTATTCTACATGATTTATGCTCTCTAAACTATAGAAAGTCATTACCAAAAATTAATATTAAGTAGGTTCCTAGTGGAGAAAGGTTTGAAGGATAATGAGTGTACTGGAAAATGCACACTGATAGACAGCTAATGGGAAGCATATGAAGCTATGGTCTCCACCTTCTGCTGGGTGCCATCGATGGAAATACATGAAATTAAACACTGGTGGCAGAGATTCACAGAGTTCAGATAGTATCTGAGTGTTCTGAAGCTGTTGAGTGAATGATTCCTGGGGACTTTAATAACCATTTTTAAAGTCTCTTAGGGGGCAAAAACATTTAGACTTAATTAATGTGACTTTCAGCACTTGGCCCCATTCTGTGTGCCCAAAGGATCATGGTAGAAATCTGTGCTGACCTCTTCATGCCAGTCCTCTTTCTGTTTGAGCAACCTTTGGTTAAAAAGTGCATGGACCCAACTGGAACCAGCATACGATGCTGGAATCGCTCTGAGTCAAAGGAAGAGCTGAAATCCAGGCCTTGGGAAGGAAGGGCAAATTTGGGCACCTGGAGAACTACACTGATAGATCCAAACCCCACCAAGATTTCTTTGTCCCCTCTCACTTGTCATTCTCCTTGTTTTGGGGCATTGTTCTCTCCTCCACCGTTTTCTACACAAAGCTGGCATCGTGACATCATAGCTCTTTGCTTTGCTTCTTCTCAGCCTGGCCTCTGAGACAAAAACTTGCAGGAAATATTCAGATTGGCCCAAACTTGGGTGATACTAATGCAATCTGGACCAATCAGTGGCCATGGGCTGAGGTCCAATGATGGGGACAACTTGGGTTGGAGGTCTTCCCTCAGACCACTTACTGTGCTCAGAGTGTTAAATCCATGCATTTCCCATTTGCTGCCTTTGTTGGAGAGACCAAATGGCATATGTGCACAGCCCCTGGAGTCATTGATTAGCTATGTGACTTTGGACATGTTATTTAGCTTTTTGTATTCAAGGTCATTTACCTGTAAATGGAGATGATAATTATAATATGTAGACATTATGAGAACTATGTGTGGGTGTGGATGTGTATTTTATATACATGTATATGATGCATGCATAGTGTTTGTTAGTTCTCACAGCATCACACTGTCCATATTACTATTGTCTTCATTGCTTACAGCAGTCTCTGACACATAGTAAGTACCATGTAAATATGTTAGTTTACTAGCTATTAACCTAGTCATGCTGGGACAAGTGGTTCTCCAAAGGAAGTAGAGGCTTTGGGTTGATGTTTGACCTTGCCTGTTTCTCCTAATCACAGGGTTGGAATTGTGAGCCAGGCAAATAGTCCTGTCTTTAAGGTTAAGCTACCTGCCACTGAATCCCACTAACGCTGGTCAGATTTCAATCTAGAAGAATCCAATTCTAGGCCATCTGAACTACTCTGCTAGGGCACTGTCTTTGCTTCTGGCCAAGGTCAAGCTTGGCATGTGAGAGCTGCACCTGCACAGAAGTCAAGTCTTGAGTCTTCACATTGAAGCATTTATGAACTCAAAAATTCAACCCTGGGCTAAAATGCAGCTCTTTGTTCTTCAGAATGATTCATCAATGTGTAATGTGAAAGGCCTTTCCTCTATCCCTAACCTGAAGAGTCAAGATTAAAGATACTATAGAAATATCTTGCTCTGTCTGGTTTGTGTTTGACTTGGAAGTCACTATACTTGGCGTCACCCATACTCCAGCAGTGGACTTATACCATCTTCAAGCACTATCGACAGAATTAGAAGAGCAAATTTAATCATCAAGCATGCACTATGACATGATATTCTTGGTTGACAGGGGTATCTGATAATTCCCAAAGACTGAGCAGTCTTGTGAGTGAGTCTTTCAGATCCAAGGGCTAAATAATCTTAAAACATCTGGAATTGTGGCACTTCTGAGTTTAAATCCTCAGCGGTTCCCAATGCTCTTAGAAATCAATCTACAGCCCTTATCAGGGATTACAATGCTCCTGATCTGCACTGTCCAACATGGTGGCCTCTAGGTTTATTTCGCGCACTTGTAATCCCAGTACTTGGGAGGCTGAGACTGGAAGATCCGGGTTCACAGCCAGCCTCAGCTACTTAGTGAGGCCCTTTGCAACTTAGTGAGACCCTGTTTCAAAGTAAAGAATAAAAAAATAGGGCTGCAGGTGTAGCCCAGAGGTAGAATTCCCCTGGGTTCAATCCCTGGTACTGCCAAAAAAAATTAATTAAGGTGAAAAGTTCAATTTGTCAATTGCATTGGCCTCATTTTAGGTGTTGAATAGCTACATCCATATTGTAGAACACTACCATCATTCCAGAATGTTCTGTTGCATAGTGCCACTTCATAGTCCAGTCCTTTTTACCTCAACCTCATCATGAGACACCTTCTTATATTTAAGACCATCTCATTTTCTCCAGTGCAGTAAATTCTTTCCCACTGTCATTCATATTTCTCCCCTCTCTTCTCTTCACCTCTCCAACTAATCAGGTTTCAAGTTAAGTTGCTGTCTCAGAGAGACTTTCCTTGATCCTTGCCTCTAACCCAAATTAGGCTCCCTATTAGTTCCTTTCAAAACATGCTGTCCTTTTCTATTATGCTACTTACACTTATTGTTATTCAGGCATTTTCATGGATAGTTCCTGACTTTCCCTCTTGAGTTGTAAGCTCATGAAGGCAATCACAGATGAGTACTTTACCTAATGTCTGACAAAACAGGTGATCAATAAGTATTTGTTGAATAAATGCATGATCAAATGTGTTCTCCCATGTACTGCTTGCACATGACCCAAACTTTTCAGTTTTCAGATGAGACAGAAAGAGACTTTAATTTCCTCTTCTATCTATTTTCTTTCTCCCCTTACTTCACAGAGGGTCACCTTCAGATTCTCTTGGGTCTACTCTTCCCTACTAGTCTGTAGGTCCTCTCTCTGTGGCATGTCTGGGCGATAGCTACATTATTAGGCTATACAGTTCCCTGGGGAAAAGGAAGGGAAGTTAGCAAAGTAACTAAACTTTCTTGTTTATGATCTATGGCTTGTTTAATTTTCATAACAATAATTGGCAGGGTAAACTATTTTAATTTTCCTGTATCTATGTAATTAATATGTCCACATTAGAAATCAGTTATCCTTGATAATTACTATTGGTGCTATGGCTCATAAACTGAACACCAGTTTTGCTAATGAACTGAATGAGACATAATTTCTTGTTGTTCAAAGAGATGATCAACTCTAATCAGCAGTAAATTCAATCAAAACTTACTGACATCAATTGAAATCATATTGGGGTTTGTAAAAATAGGATAATTACACTCCTCTTGTAAGTTGCAGGTATTGTAACAACTCTCAAATGTGGACCTATTTGAATAAATGCTTACATTTGCCTGCTCTGTGTTAGTAGATGTAGAAACATATAATCTGCATAAATAAATTAGGAGTCTTTCTTCTTCCTTATAGCTCTTTAGTTCCATGGGATTCAATTAATTCAACTTTATTTTTCTTTGTTAAATGAGTTCAGGATGACAGGCTAAACAGGCGTTGATGTGTGGGCCACGAAAGTGGGACAGGCCACTTCTTTTTATAAAAATCTCCTTTTATTATTTAAAAATAAACTTAATAGAGTTTAAGATAATGGACACTGGAACTAGACTTGCTGGGTTCAAATCCCAGCTGCGCTATGTGTCTTGATCAACCAACCCTGAATACTGATTGTGGCTGGAGGCCCCTGGTTGGCTTCAGGGTGGGGGCTGGTCAGCAGAAAGACTAAGACATGAGCAGGGAGTTGAGACTTGCAGCTCCACCTGCTGCTCCCAATCCCCATGGAAGGGGAAGGGGCTGAAGGTTGAGTTGATCACCAGTGGCCAATGATTTAATATTAATGCCTATGTAATGAAGCCTTCTTGAAAACCCAAGAAGACTGGGTTCAGAGAGTTGCCAGATTGCTGAACATGTGGAGGTTCCTGGAAGGTGTTGGGACTGGAGAAGGCAGGGGAGTTCTCCACTCCTTCCCATATGCCTCCCTTTATAAATTTGTTATGGTTTGGAATGTCCCCCAAAGTCCCATGAGTTGAAGGCTTGATCCCCAGTGAAGTTGGGGTTCTTGGGAAGGGATTAGATAATGTTGTGATTTGGATCTGGAATACTGCCCCAAAAGCTCATGTGTTGAAGCCTGGTCTTCAATACAGCAAGGGTCAGAGGTGGGGTGTGGCTGGAGGAGGTGGGTAGCTGGAGGTGTGGCCTTGGGGATTATATTTGTCCCTGGTTCTTTCCTCTCTCTCAGCTTCCTGGCTGCCATGAATCTTTCCTCCTCTGTGCCCTGCTGAAAGGATGTTTCTGCCTTGGTGCTGGCCAGTCATGGACTGAACCTCTGAAACCAAAAGCCAAATAAACCTTTCCTCCTCTAAGTTGTTCTTGTCAGGTATTTTAGTCACAGGGATGAAAAGCTAACACAGATCATGAGGGCTCTGATTAATCTATTGATGAATTCATTGTTAATAGCATTATTGGGAGGCGGTAGAAACTGTAGGTGATGGGGTCTAGTTGGAGGCAGTAGGTCCCTGGGGGCACACCCTGGAAGGGTGTACCTTTTCCCCATCACCCCTCCATCTCTGTCTTTCTTTCTCATTGTCTCTCTCACTCTGCTTCCTGACTGTCATGAGGTGAGCACCTTTTCTCTGCCACGCCCTTCCGCATGGCAGGACCACAGCAGTAGAGCCAGCTGACCATGAACTGAAACCTCTGAAACTGTGAGCTTTCAAAATAAACCTTTCCTCCTCTACATTGTTTTCCTCAAGTATTTATCACTTGGATGAAAAGCTGACTTATATAACACCTCTACCTGGCTCTTCATCTATGTCCTTTGTAACATATTTTATAATAAATGAGTAAATGTAAGTGAACTGCTTCTCTGACTTCTGTGAGCTGCTCTAGCAAATTAATGGGGCAGGAGGAGGGGTTGTCAGAAGCACAGGCCCCAACCTAAGGCTTGTGATTGGTGTCTGAGGTGGAGGGCTGGCTTGTGGACTGAGCCCTTGCCCTGATGCTAACTTCAGGTGAAAGTGTCCGAACTGAACTAGAGGACACCCAGCTGGTGTCTGCTAGGGAACTGGCTTGTATATGGGGAACGTGGTGACAAGAGGTGAAGCATGCAGGGTTGTATGGTCCTTTGAGGACAGAAAGAGTGGTGTGTGTTTTCTGCCAGAGCTGTCTTGTGTTGGATTGGCACAACTCTGAGATCATGTGCATTCCAGAGCTCACTGAAGGATCAGGCTGACTCTCCCCAACTCAAAACTCTGCCTGATTTCTTACCTTTTTGCTTTCCCTTCCCTGCCATACTCCACCCAACACCTGGACTGGCTATCCAGAGAAATTTCCTTAAGAACCACTTTTTCCACATGGATCCACATTCCAGGACCTCCAGCTGTGACTGAACTTGTGGACATTCTCTGACTCCACTGCCGAGTAGAACTTTTGGTAAACTCAAAATCAGGGGTAAAACTCCAGCATTATGCAAAAAAGTGGAGTTTAGCCAAGATGAGAAAGGAGATGAGCGATTCCTTATTCCAGGGGATGCACTTGACTACCTTGCTACTCAAAGAGTGGCCCTGCAGTCTCAGTGTTGGCCTCAGCTAGGACATTTAGAAATGCAGAAGCCTGGGGACTGACAGAGGAGAGGATGGAGATATGCCATGGTCCTATGGCGAAGGTAGCTTTCCAGGAACCACCTAGTGATGATGATCAGATCTCCCATGACACAGAACCTGGAGATTGAACTCTTTTTGAAACAACACCAGGGAAAACTGTCCTTGGGTATACAAAGAAGGGGCTGTACCAGTGCAATGTGAGGTGAATAATTTGGCCTCAGTAGTATTCCAAAACAGAAGACTTCTTGATACTTTAGTTGCTCAACAGGGAGGAACTTATGTCCTAGTTGGGACAGATTAAACCCTTCCCTGTCTTACACTCAGAGCTATGATGGTCACATATCAGTAAAACTCTATCAATGATGTATACTAGATCAGTGAATAAGTCCTTGACTATCACCCTATTCCTAAGTGTGTCCTTCTTGTGCATGGATATATGATTTCATCAATCTGGAGAAACCCAAAAACCCAGCCAGGATTCAGAAATCTAATCAAATAGCACTTTCTGATCGGAAGCTAATAGTTGAAAGGGGAAGTGTGCTTAGAAAGGTCAATAAAAGCTACTGAGAAGCCAAATGATTAACCCAGAATACTGGAGTTTGGAGGCACAGCCTGGTCCTTCTAGGGGTCTGAGCATCCTTTCGACCTCATCCAGATCTGATTCATCAGGATAAGCATCAGTCCCCACCCAGACTCCTAGAGCCAACTGGGCAGATCCTGCTGGGTAATGAGGCCTTGGTCACCCATGTTTTGGAGGATCTGCCCTGGGAGCTCTTCCCACCACTGGTCATGGAAGCCTTTTTAGGGACATGCAGAAAGACCCTGAAGATGATGGTGCAGGCATGGCCCTTTGCCTGCCTCCCTCTGAGGATTCTAATGAAGATACCTTACCTGGAGACCTTACAAGCTACATTGGATGGACTTGATGTGCTGTTTGATCATAAGATAAACCCCGGAAGATGGAAACAGCAAAGGTTGGATTTATGAAATGTTCGTGAGAACCCACAGAGCACATGGCCTGGAGTCATGGCTGGTGTTTGCTCCACAAAGACCATGAGTAAGAAAGAGACAAGGTTGGGACTAAGCAGTCCTGGCTGGTGTTAGTAGACCTCTGCCTCTAGGGAAGAGGCCTGGATGAATTCTCACCTACCTCTACCTGTGGATCAAGCACCTGAGCTATAAGAAGCTGAGGATACTTTTTTTTTAAATGCCCATCCCAAATTTCAAGATTCTTGAAATGGTGGAGCAGGACTGTACAGGACATGCAAGTCATTGCATCTGGAAACTGACCACCTGGCAAAATTTGCTCCTTCCCTTTGCCAGATGACTCATTTTGGCAAACTCCTTTTCTCTCGCATCTGGACTTCTGCCCATATTTACCCAAAGAAGGATGAGCAGTTTGTCATCAAATTTATCTGTCCTCTGTCTGATATAGTTGCACAGGTGCCTGGAGACCCCCTTGGAGAGGGTCTCAATGGCTAAGTGCTTTCAGAATCAGACGCGGACTGTCTGTCCCTCTGCATAAGCATCCTTCAGCAGAAGGAGCAGGCTCTGTGGGGCATGACACTGACCAGTTGAAGTCTTGAACTTCCAAGTTCTGCTAGAGAACTTTGTTGCAGCCACCTTCAAACACTGGATTCGGAGGACTGTGCGATCATGGGCTCCGAGCTCAATACCATCTTGCTCGCTCTGAGCTGCTGCTCCCAGGTTGGAACCTTCAGTGTCTGTTGGGAACTCCAGCTCCATGTCCATCCTGGGGAACCTGCTGTGCCACCTGCTGGAGAACCAGCTCCAGGCTGTGCCCTGCCCCTCTGGAGAGTTATGACTCTCAGGGTACTGTATACAGGGGGAGGTGTTCTCAATTTTGTGCAGAGCTGAGGGACTTAGGGCAAGCAAAGGTGGTCTTTTGGTACTGTCCCGTGCCCTGAGAGTGACGACTGAGTAAGGTATTACCTGGAGCTCAGTCTGTGCTGCTCTTGGATGCCTCCCTCGTTGGGTGTACATATCAAAGGCTTTCTTCTGGGCACCTGGAAATGAAAGGCAGGACGCAGGTGCATCAGAAAGGGAACACAGAGCCCATTGTTTCAAACACCTGCACAGTGTGAACGGGAAAAGGAAAGGTGATGTGGGGGGGCAGGCTGGAGTGGTAAGTGCTGACTTGGGGACTGATGGGACCTTCTGGGACATGTGTCTTAATGGAGTCAGAAATAGGAATCTCAATCTTTAGAGTGAGATTCAGGTTTGACTGGTACAAGAGGGAGTTGTTTTTGTGAGGTTGGTTATAAATTAATGGTAAAAAATAAAGGGAAGCTCAGTGGAGAAAAATGCAGAATCTTGTGTCAGCTGCATTTTAACAGGACAGGTGACCTGTTTGTATATTAACATTTATGAATCTCTGCTGTCATTCATAGGCCACTTGGCCACTGCTGTAAAATGGTTTGGGACGCCATCTATTTGGGAGAGATCACTTTTCCTTCTTTTTTTTTGGTAGTACTGGGGATTGAAGCCAGGGCATTCTACCTCTGGGCTACACCTGCAGCCCTATTTTTTATTCTTTATTTTGAAACAGGGTTTCACTAAGTTGCGGAGGCCTCACTAAGTAGCTGAGGCTGGCCGCGAACCCGGATCCTCCTTTCTCAGCCTCCCAAGTACTGGGATTACAAGCGTTTACCACCACGCCTGGCTCTTTTCCTTCTTTCTCTTAGTAGAGGCAGAAGGAATGGGAATGAGGATGAGGAACTTCTATTTTGGGGGGTTAGGTCTTTGCAGCCTTAGTTGCTCACTAAAATCACCCAATGGCTGGGCGTGGTGGTGCACGCTTGTAATCCCAGTACTTTGGGAGGCGGAGACCGGAGGATCCGGGTTCACGGCCAGCCTCAGCACTCTCTTTCTCTCTCTCTCTCTCTCTCTCCTTAGTGAAGCCCTCTGCAACTTTGTGAGACCCGGTACCGCAAAAAAAATAAAAATCACCCAATGGCCAACTATGCCTGAAACTTCCAGGGGTGGGAATGAGGACTGGTGTGTACTTAGAGTTCCCCTTGTGATTCTGCCCTACAGCCAGATTTGAAGACACTAAGCTAGGTCTTCAGCTAAAGGGATGCAAGAATTTCAGCCTTCAGTGGAGGTTAGCGCACCCTCAGTGGGGAATTTCTCTGCAAAAATGTGGCAACTGCAGTGGTTGGCTGGGGGCCTCCGGTAATTCCATGACTGTTTCTTTCTAACTCTTTGAGCATCACTTGCTCCTTGCTAGTCCAACTCTCCTCATATTGTCAGAGATAAAAGCGGTAGGAAGAGCCAGGCACAGTGATGCATGCCCATAATCCCAATAGTCTGGGAGCTGAGACATAAGGATTGCAGGTTCAAGCCCAATCTCAGTAACTTAGCAAGAACCTGTTTCAAAATAAAAATTAAAAAGGACTGGGGGTGTAGCTTGGAGGTATAATGCCCCTGGGTTCAATCTCCACTAGCACACACATACACAGTAGGAAGAATGTGAGCCATTAAAGGAAAGACCTGAGCAGTAGGTGACTTTGATATTGTTTGATTGTTCTAGACAGATCTGGGGTGAGGATCTCCTGAGGGGAGCCAGGGCATGACCAGCAGTGTCTGCCTGTGGGAGTGAGCCGCTGTGCCGCTGATTCCTGGATCTGGTTCCACATCAAGTTTCCTGTTTTGTGGATAAAACAAAACAAAACAACGAGAGAAAGAACTTTAGGACCTATACAACAGGAATTTTAAACAACTCCAAGTTTTGAGGTGGATAAAATGTCACATTTCTAAATTTGTCCAAGTCAAATGAACTCTGGCTCAGGGTGCCTGCTCATGCAGGCCTGGGATAAACCCAGCCTGAGCCATTTGACAGGGTCCCCCTGTGACTGTCCTGGGCTCCACAAGCCTCCAGTCCTTGCTATCGTCCCCTTCTGCTACATAACGCAGGAATAGACACTGCTTCTTCAGTATTCATGTGGGCATCTCTGCTCCCCGCTGACCTCAGACAGGCCTCACAGCACAGACTCCCCTCAACTGGACCAGCGCTGGGTCTCAGGACCCTCTGATCTCACCCTGCTATCTTGGAGTAATGTCTGAGAGTAGGCCACAGCGTCTGCCCCTGGTGAACCAATCCCCAAGCCTCTGTCCTGCCCCTGTGGTGTGGCATCCAGCTCAGTAGAGGCGATGGGCCACTCCTCTTCCTTTTCTGCTGAAGCCAGACACCCTCCACTATCTTTCCCACTAGACGCGCTGTCCAACATGGTGGCCACAAGCCCTGTGTGGCTATTCTAGTGAGCACCTGAATCGTGTCTCATTCAAATTGTGACGGTTTTTGAAGACTTGGACAACTGGATCGAGGCGATGCAGAACAGTTACAGCAGGAACAGAGCTTTAGAGATAGACATGACATGAGGATGTAATTGTTCCCCATGTTTAAAAACATTGGTGGAGAGCTCTGGATTTTTATAGGTCATGAAGTAAAGGTTTTAATCTTATCAAGATTTAAGAGATTGGGAGATTTTGAAAGACATTTCTGTTGATATGTTATTGGATAAGCCTGCCTTTCTCTCTATGTCTCTCTCCTCCTCTCTTTCCTACTCCCTATCTCTATCTTCTTAAGCCTCTATACAGTAATTCACTTGGAACACTGTACACTATCTGGGCATGGTGGTGCACACCTGTAATCCCAGGACTCGGGAAGCCAAAACAGGAGGATCATAGGTTAGAGCCCAGCCCAGCAACTTAGTGAGACCCTTAGCAACTTAGCAAAACCTTGTTTCATTTCTTTTTTTTTTTTTTTGCGGTACCGGGGATTGAATCCAGGGGCGTTCTACCTCCGTGCTACACCCCCGGCCCTAATTTTTTGTACTTTATTTTATTTTGAAACCGGGTCTCACAAAGTTGTGGAGGCCTCACTAGGTAGAGAGAGAGAGAGAGAGAGAGACGGAGAGAGAGAGAGAGAAAGAGAGCTGAGGCTGGCCGCGAACCCAGATCCTCCGGTCTCCGCCTCCCAAAGTACTGGGATTACAAGCGTGCGCCACCACGCCCGGCCTGCAAAACCTTGTTTCAAAATAAAAAAAAATAGAAAAGGGCTAGAGGTGTAGCTCAGAGGTAGAATGCCCCGGGTTCAATCCCCAGTACCAAAAAGAAAAGAAAAATCTACACATAGGTTGAGAAAGATTTTACACAAACTGCCTCCTGGACATTTTACCCATCAAGAGGATAGGAAGGGGGGAAGGGAGCAGGGGTGGTGGTATTCTTTTATGAGAAAAATTCCCCTGAATTTTCTATTAGTTACTCAATTTGGGGTGGGAAGCCTCTATGGGAGGTACAGTACCATATAAATGTGTATGCATATGCAACATGCATATATATTTTATTTTAATTTGGCAAAAAATGTATTCACTCTAAAGTAGACCATGGCCAGAAAAGTAGATGATATTATACTTGGGCTCGGGATTAGTCATATAAATCTTCCAACAGTTCCATCCATCACCTCTCCTGCCAGGAGTTATTCAGTGTCTTCGCTGCTCATATAAATTGTCTTCAGTAGCATCTTCCTTCACGTTGAGCTCTGTTAACCCCTGGGTTCCCATGGAACTCCAGCCTTGGAAAGGCGCCGTTATCTTTACGGGCACGTTAAGACCTAATCTGGCCATATATATTCCCGGCTGTCTTGGCCGCGCTGGAGTGATCTGGGTGACTCCCAGAAACTTCCTGACAAAATACTGCCTTCTCTGCCACAGTAGACTTACAGTTTACTTTAAGATAACTCACTTGAAATTTAATAGGAGGTTTTAAAGCCACATCTGATTTAAGCCCCATAAGTTTTAGCTCTTAAGAACATTCTTGGCACAGCACCCCGGGGCTTTCTTAGCTATGGAGAGCAGACACGTGCCCTGGTTGCTTTATTCACTGTGGATATAAAACAAAATAAAAATATACTTGGGGGTATCCTGGTAATAAACTCATTGACGTGTGAGAAAAAACTGGAGTGTCTGGAATTGGGGGGGAATCTTTCAGTTTATAGGGAATGGATCAGTGTGACAGGAAAGGGGCAAGAAGCCGTCCGGATGTCCTCCCTCTTACACCGCATAACCCTTTGGAGTGGGAAGTACAGGTTGGTATTCCCATTTTACAGATGAGGCAACCAAGGCACGGGGGGGGGGCACAGGGAGAATATGCTGTAGCTCCCTAATTCTCTCTAGCTCCCCAGGCCAGACTCTTGCTGCTGGTATAGCTCCTGTGCTTGCCTGGTACTTATGGTTCAGTCCTAGGAACCTCGGGACACCCCTTCAAAACCCAGGAAATCCTGGAATACCACTTCAAGCCGTGCACCCACATGCCTGACTATTGTCTCTTAATGTCACCTTTATTCCTGATTAGGAGCTGTCAAGCTCCTTAAGAAATAAAGCGAAACTGCTTTTCTACTCGGTCTTTTCTATAGAACAGCGTTTGTTTTTTGTACATCGTTGGCTTCTTAGCTCTCCTAAAGGCATCCTGGCTGCTCATGGGCTTCTTCCTGCCATCCCCCTTCAAGACACTTTGATTCCTCCTGTGGAGAGAAACTTACTTTTAAAGATACAGAGGGGGAAAAAACCCTAACAACTAAAATAACAACTGTACTCGTGGGGTCTTGATTTAAAATTAGAGGAGCAGTTAGTAAGGCTTGTGCAGTGAGCTTGGGAAGAGATGAGTGTTCATGCTCTGCTTGTTGATAAGCTCATGGATAGAACTATTTTGTAGAGGAATGGTGAAAAATCTTTGCCATTAATTTTACTTCCACAAATCTATCTTAAAAATGATAATTTCAAGATTAGGAAGAACTTTATGTATAGAATTACTACTGTGTTTTTTGTTATTGTGTGTGTGTGTGTGTGTGTGTGTGTGTGTGTGTGTGTACGTGTGTAAGACTAGGGCTTGAACCCAGGGGCATTCCACCTCTAAGCTATACCATCAGCCCTATCTTATTTTATTTTGAAACAGGGTCTCACTAAGTTACTGAGCACTGGCCTCAAACCTGTGATTCTCTTGTCTCAGTCTCCCAAATACTGGGATTACAGGCATGCGCCACTGAGCCCGGGCTTCCTGTGTTGTTTTTAACTGTTCAACAGTTGGATAACAGTTGAGTAAACACGATGCATCGACTGAAGAATATTATGAAACCATTAAAAAAGATGTTTGCGGAAGTTCCAATTTCCATGTGCTAAATCAAATACACGTATTTACCTTGCTTCTCCGCAAATTCCGCTAAAATGATGGTCAAGGGATATTTATTTATTTCAAAGGGGTTTTTAAAAGAAGCATAAAACCGCAAGGTCCAGGAGAGTGTGATGCAGGAGACCACAGCAGGTGAGAGAGAGTGATGCATTCTTAGAAGCTGGAGAGGAGATTTGCTGTTGGGAACTGAGTTATGTGGCTGAGAAGGCTGAGCCTTGAACCCTAGGTACTTACTAGGGTAAAGATAAGAAGGTAACAGATCCATGTCACAGAGCCCTGCAGTGCCCAGGGATTCAGGGCTTCAGAAAAGTGCAGAGCTGAAAGCTAGAAGCGTGGTTGAAAGTTTTCATGGAAACAATAAGAGCCCAGATCTTTTCCCTCATTAAGTGACTTTCCTGCCCACCCCCCCCCCCTGCTGTGGGAGACTGGAGGGTGGTTCTCAGCAGAGGTTAAAAAAGATTCCAGACCTGCCACCTGAGATCAGAACAGAGAGGAGTGCCAGAATGAAGGAAAAATGGGGCCTGAGCAGAGTCCACAGAGAGAACTGAAATACTCAGCCTTCTTTTGCCAACTGTGCTAAGAACGCCAGCGGAGAAGCTGATAGCCCCTGACAGGAGGCTGCAGAATGTTCTGGGTAGAAACTAGCAAGCTCAGGGAGCATAATGTGCAGATCTGACATTGGTCGGGGATCTGACATTGGATTGCATGAAGACCAAGGCTGAGACCCGTCCTTCTATGGTGAAGTCTGCTGCTTTGGTGAAACTTGTCCATACAAAGAAGACCCAGGGTAGCTTTTTACCATTCACAGAAAGTATTAATTTATTTACTTATTTAGTGGTACTAGGGATTGAACCCTGGGGCATTTTACCTTAGATTTATACCCCAACCATTTTTTATTTTTTATTTCAAAACAGGGTCTCACTAAGTTGCTGAGGGTCTACTGAGGCTGTCCTCGAACCTGTGATCTTCCTGTCTCAGCCTCCCAAGTACTGGAATTACAGGTATGTGCCACCGCATCTGGCCACAGAAAGCATTTAATATGAAAGACAGGTGCCAAAATAAGTCATCTATAGAAAGAAACGCAAAGGAGACAAAGAAGGAAAGAGCAGAAATAAAAGAAGCACAATTAATAATAATTCCTCAGGGAGGCAAGACAAGATATTATACCCATGATATAATTTAAAGGAATAGAAGAATTTTTTAAAAAAAAAGAACTTATGAAAATCCAAAATATGATACCACAACAGAATGTTATAAATTCAACAAAACCGTTGGCAGGCAAAGTCGAACTAATCTCCCAGAAAGTAGAACAAAGAGACAAGGATATGTAAGAAGCCGAGGCGAGTTCCAGAAAGAGGGAACAGAAGAAAAAAAAAGAGAAGAAACTGGAACTGGAAATAATGTAAGAACATTTCCCGACTTTAAAGGATCCACCACAAAGAATTAAAAAAAAAGAACCTTTATCGAGGTATAGAATGAAATTTCAGAACACTGGAGATAAAGAAAGGATTCTTAAATCTTCCAAATATAGGAAGCAGCGCGCACACAGAGCATTAGGGACCAGACTTCTCAATGACAACACTTGAAGCCGGGTGATAGAGGAGCAACTTTAAATTCAGAGAGAAAATGATTTCTGTTCCAGACGTCTATATCCAGCCTCTGAATGATTATTCAAACGTGGCACTAGAAAAAAAGAGACATTTTCAGGCATTCAGCCTCGTTCAAATCTTACTTCTCATCCTCCTTTCTCAGAAGGATGTGAATCACAACAAAAATGGGATGAGACAAGAAGTTGGGAGATAGGGGCATCTGGAAAGAGTAAGTTCACAGAGCAGAGAGCGGAGAGGACTCAGAGGATGAGAGGGGACATCCAGAGAGGACCGCTTTACAGCAACCTTAGACAACACTCAGTCCAAACCCGGACAGGAGGATGGATGGCTGGGAAGAGGGTCTCCAGCTTAAACCTGACTGATGGCGATGTTGCATTCAGAGGATTTGAAAAAGAAGGTGTGATGGGTACATAGAGAAGTAAGCCAATCGAATATAAGGCCATTACTAACAAGGAAAAACTAAAACTTTCAGAAGGGAGACCCGAGGAGCTCCGAATAACTTTTACATGAAATCAGCCAAATATATGTTAAATAGTGAGTAGAACAAATATTGCTATATGGCTACATTGGAGATATAGAGGGAAAGGATAGTAAATGTGTGCCTCTGTGTGTGTGTGTGTGTGTGTGTGTGTGTGTGTGTGTGTGTAGAAGGAGAAGTAATTTCCTAGAAGGAAGGTAATGCCTATAAAGACAAAATTAAGAAATAGCTGATATGCATTACCGGAGACTGCTGTTTCTCCCCCAGTATTAATTTTCCTCTAAAAATGTATCAAATGTGCATCTGCAAAGTCAGGAGCTCAAGCCTGGTGCAGAATGCAGGGCCCCATCACAGGACTCTGTGGCCTTAGATGTTGCACAGAACAGCCTGTGGACAAAAGATCAGAAGGTCCTCTGGAATGTTCTAGACAGCTTGAGATCTTCTAGGGATGGGATGGGATGTGTCCCAAAGGTGACTATGACTTACTTTTTCTAAACTATGTGCAGGGAACATTGGGAGTTATATTCCTATTTGGAACGAAACACAAGGTAGTATCATCTCTCATGAACCTCAATATTATGATGGAAATCAGACCCATTGTAAGAAGTAATTGTATTGCTGGGTGACAGCTAAGATAGAATGAAGCAAGGAGCATGGGGAAGCAGGAGGGGGAGTCCAGGGCTTCATACTCAAGTCTACAAGTCCCAGCCGGGAAACAGGAGGTCGTCAAAGACCCAAGAATGCCAGTGTTGCTTCATGGAGCAGCAGGGTGAAAGCAGGAGCCTTAAGAAAAGTTCAGAGATGTGAACAGGTGGCTGATCGTGAGATGAGCATTTTGAAAAGAAATTGAAGATGTTTAAAGCCCACTTTGTTAGGATAGATTCACAAAAATGAACTTTCTGGGTGTGGTGCTCCTGTCTTTTAAGTCAGACAGTCAAAAGGAAGCCTGCACTCCCAACCTTCCGACAAATTAGCCCTGTTGCTGTGGCCAGAGTTGGAAATACTGAGTATCACCCACTGATGGCCCAGCATCACAGACTTTCGGTTAGATGAAGCTTTTTTTAAAAAATATATAACTCTTATACTATGTTATATATGTTATGTTAACATGTTATATCATGTTATACTATGTTATATATAGACACATAGTGTGTATATATACATATGTGTACACATGTCTGTGTATTTGTGCATGCACATATTTATATATGCATATATAATACTATACTATATGTATTACTCTATAGTGTAGTATTAAGATATTGCACTATAAGTCTGTCATACAAACACGTCTGGAGAGCAAGAGTAACCCTATCATCTGAATAACTTAGCTGTAAATTGTCAAGCAGAAACGTGAGCTGTCAGAACAGGTCTCTGGCCCCTCACTCTGCAATCTCTTCTCCTTTCTGTCCTAGCTCAGGATTGAGTGTTTATGAATGCTCTTCTGGAAAATGGATATATTGAAGGCAAAGACTTTTAGAATGGAAATAAAGCTGAAGAGGAGTGAACTGTGTCCTGTAAAATGGATTAGCTAAATTCATGTTACCCTTTGTGAATCTATTATAACAAAGGGTGCTCTGAGCATCTTCCATTTCTTCTCAAAATGCTCATCTTGAGAACTGCCGCCTGTTCACTTTCTGAACTTTTCTTGAGGGTCTTTCTACTTTCACTCTGCTGCTCCATGGAGCAACACTGACATTCTCAGGTCTTTAAAGACTGCTGTTGTCCATTCCAGGGCTTGTAGTATTGTGGTCGAACATCTTTTTATGTGCTTATTTGCTATCTTTATATCCTCTTTATTCAAATAGTTTTTCAAGTCTTTTTATTCTCTTTCTAATTAGATTGGGGATTTTTGTTGTCTGTTTTGGTTGTTGTTTTGTTTTCTGTTGGGTTAGGAAGTATTTATGTATTCTAAATACTAATCCTTTATTAGATATGTTGTTAGTACACATTTTCTTCCTAAGAGCTTTTTGCCTGGCCCTAGATTCTGAAAATTTTTATCCTGTGCTTTATTTTCTAAAAGATTTATAACTTTTTCTTTTACATTTAAGTTTTTAATTAATATTTGTATCAGGTATAAAGCTTAGGTTGAGGTTTAGTGTTTTGCCTATGAATATTCAATTGCTCCCATACCATTTGTGAAGAAAGTCTACATTTCCTTTGTGGAATTGCTTTTGCACTTTTGTCAAAAATCAATTGGGGCTGGGCGTGGTGGCACACGCTTGTAATCCCAGTACTTGGGAGGTGGAGACCAGAGCATCCGGGTTCGCAGCCAGCCTCAGCTACTTAGTGGGGCCCTCTGCAACTTCGTGAGACCTGGTTTCAAAATAAAGTATAAAAAATAGGGCCGGGGGTGTAAGTTGGAGGTAAAACGCCCCTGGGTTCAATCCCCGGTACCGCAAAAAAAAAAAAAAAATCAGTTGGGAGCTGGGCATGGTGGTGGTGCACGCTTGTAATCCCAGTACTTGGGAGACTGAGATCTGAGGATGTGGGTTCGCAGCCAGCCTCAGCTACTTAGTGAGGCTCTCGGCAACTTAGTGAGACCCTGTTTCAAAATAAAGAATAAAAATAGGGCTGGGGGTGTAGCTCAGAGGTAGAATGCCCCTGGGTTCAATCCCTGGTACCACAAAAAAAAAATCAGTTGGGGATACATTTGTAGACTCTTTTTGGATTTTTAAATTCTGTTCTATTGATCCATGTGTCTATCCCTTCACCGGCACCACAAATCTTAACTAGTATAGCTAAATAATGTCTGAAATCCGACTTATTCCTTCCACTTTATCCTTTTGCAAAATAATTTTAGCTATTCTAGTTCCTTTGCTTTTGTGTATAAATTTTCCAATGAACTTGTCTGGACCTAAAAAAAATTCTCGTTGGAGTTTTGATAGGAATTGCATTAAATGTGTATATCAATTTGAGGCAAATTGACATATTTATTGGGTTGTTTTTCAATCCACAAACACAGCATGTCTCTCTATTTATTTTGATCTGTAATTTCTTTCATCAGCAATTTTGCAGGTTTTAGAATACAAGCCCCATGCATGTACTGTTAGATATAAGGCTGTGCGTTTTATTTTCCAATTGTAAATAAGTAGTTTTTTTAAGTTTCTGTGTCCACATTTTCATTGTTAGTATATAGAAATATAATTAGTTTTTATACGTTTATCTTCTATTATGCAATCTTGCTGAACTAACTTATTGGTTTGGGGAGTTTGGTTGTAGATTCCTTGGGATTTTCTATGTAGATAATCTGCAAATTGGGGGCAGTTTAATTTCTTTCTTTCCCATTTGCACGCCTTTTATCCCTCCCCCACCCCCCTTGTTTTTCATTATAGCCCTGACTAGAACTTTCAGCACTATGTTGAATAAGAGTGGTGGGAGATGATGGCACTGTCCTGTTGGGTTGAAGGGAGGGTGCTGCCGCGTTACTGCAGGGGAAGGAAGTCCAGGCTCCTCCTCCAGCTCTGTTGCCACCCCATGGAGGGAGTCAAAGCTCCAGCTGCTGGGTGGGGGTCAGAGCTCCAGCTGCCCCGTAAGTGTCCATTGACCCTGGTTAGAAGAGGCAGGAATGCCTCCGTGCTTCTCCCCTCAGAGCGTCCACTGACACCACGGTAGGGCGATGGAGAGCTAGCTTCCCTACCACTGGGCTGTGCTAAAAGCCTAACTCTCCTCTGTGTGGAGGGGGCGGCGCACCTTGTGACTTCCGAGTGGAGGCGCCATTACTGCCCAGCAGAGACGACTGTCCCACTTAGGTGTATTCAACTGTCTCCAATTCCCCCCAGACCCCCACCAGGGCACTTGGGGGCCTCCTTACTTGGTGAGCTTGAAAATCCAGGTCTCCTACTGTAACCCAAATCATTTTCTTATGGGGTCCTTTGCCCCACGAAGTCGACACATGAAGTCGCAAAGAACAGAGGGGCAAGCGTACAAGTATGGAAGTTTATTTTAAGCCAAGGAAAAATAAAGAATAGAGAGGCAGAATAGCTCCCCCACATAGCGGGGAGGGGTTCCCGAGCAGGCATAGTTAGTTACAGGTCTAGAGCTTATATCCTCTTTTGCGACGCCCTCATTTGGTCCCTTGTGATTGCCCAATTTGTCGTTCTCCTGGCTCCCCCACTTGGGCTGTAGCCTCCCATCGCCCTCCTTTTCCTCTTTGCTGGTGTGCACCTAGTTTCCCATGGCTCAGGCTGCACCTGGAGCATCTTGGGAACAGCACATGGCCATACTGCTCAAGGCCAAGCTCAGGAGCCAGGGCTCTAATCTATCACATGGCAGTCTGAGAAACAGCTCCAGCCACACAACTCAAGGCCAGTCTGACTCTTGTCTCCTCCTTCTCGTTTCTATTAACCTCATGTCTCCCAGAGTCCTCAACGCCTCACTGCCTGGCTGTTTTTAATTCCTCACTACTTGGCCTTTGCTAATGTGAGTGAGCTGCAGAATTTTCTAAGGGTGTTGGAGGGGGAAGAGTGCTGATCGTCTGGAAGGTTCTATCTTGCTCTGCTGGCCTTTGGGTAGAGGAAGCAGGCCCCAGTTGGGGCTCTTGTTTTGCTCGTGTTTGCTGGCATTTGTGTGTTGCTGGCTTCTCTGATAGCTATTTGGGATGAAGAGGCGAAGTGAAGACTAAGAGAGTTCACCAAGTGTCATTGCTTAGGTCCCGAGTCCCCCGCCGCTCCGCCACCTTCTCTTTGATTTTCATAGTTCTCTTATATTTATTTTATGTGTCATCCAGAGTTTTTGTTGTACTTAAAAGGATAACTAAGGAAAAGCACATCTATTCCTTTTCCCCAAAGTAGAAGTCCCTCATAAGTCTATTATTATTTTTTAAAAATTTCTGTGAATAAAAAGACATATCCAGTTATCCAGAAAGCTTTCTTATCCAGAGTGACTCCTGAAGGACATCTGTAAAAAAAATTGTCTCACCACCTATGTCATTGAACCAGAGGATTTTTCCCAAGGAGAATATTTGCTCTGTTCAGCATTCTGTTATAGACAACAGATATTTAAAGTTATCGAGTCACTTGTTTCTAATAGCCACAGGGATTGCAAGAAATAATGAAATATAAAATATATTAAAGACAGTCCCCTCTCTGAGGAACTACGAGTCTATAAAACTGGAGAGAAAATGGACATCCCTAAGTCCTTCACCGAAGGCGGATGTCTGAGTTGGCGGGACAGAAGTGTGGAGGTGTGGTTGAATGTATAGGTTTTGGCATCTGGTTGACTGAGCTCAAATTTCCACTCTCTGTGAGCGGTGTGACTTCAAGTAACTTACTTGATCTTTTTGTGCCTTGGTTTCTATTGTT
Source organism: Glis glis (assembly GCA_004027185.1). Classification (NCBI taxonomy): domain Eukaryota; kingdom Metazoa; phylum Chordata; class Mammalia; order Rodentia; family Gliridae; genus Glis; species Glis glis. Next base: position 83,172 of record PVJS01000271.1, read on the forward strand.
ATGTGATGGTGATTTTAATTGCACCTATTTTGGGGGGTTTTGGTGAGGATGAGTAAGTTAGTGTGCATGAAGTACTAGTAACAATTCCTGACACATAGAACTATTCAATGTATATTACTATCATACAGTGTGATTTAGAGGGAGTGGGAGGCCCCCTTCCACATACTTTCCTACTGATTTTCATCAGTGTTTGGGATTCAGTCATTGAGTAATTGCTTAGGTTAAGGTATGGGCCTATTAAATTCAAATCTCAAAAGGTCTGATGCATTATCTCGGAGGCATTTACATCTTGACTTAGGGAGATAAAGCTATTGCCTCCTCTGCCTATGGTAAACACCCCAAATGACAGAGCTTTAGAGAAAGAGGGGAACTTGGTTGTCTCGTGCAAAAGTTCCAGGTAGTCCAGAAGTTCTGGTCTGTGAAGCTGTCAGGGCCCAGGCTGTTTCTGCCTTGTTGCTTTGCCGTCTCTAGGTGCTCACCAGGTATCCATCTGCCAACCATCAGGATGGGGGAGGGACTAACAGGAAACTGTTTCTTCCTCTTAAGCACCTCTTCCATCTTGGAAGTTGCCAGTATCCTTCACACTGATCCATTGGCCAAGTCTCCATCACATGGCTACCTCTAGCTTCCAGCGAGGCTGGGAGATGGATGGCTTCATTGCAGTTGATGAGGAAAACATCTAAATATCCAATTACTGCGGGAGCAGAGTTTGTCCCACATCACAGCGTGGATTCGTGTGTCTTCTACTACCTGACACCTGTGAGGAATCGTCCTGACTCCAGCCCTCCAGCTTTGCCTCACTCTGCCTTCTGGTATGGTTTGGGTATAAACAGCGCCCTCTGCTGCTCTCATCGAGAGCCAGCATTTCTGGGGCAAGAGGAAGAAAAGTTGGTGACCTCTTAGGGTAAAAGCTCATCTTTCCTATTACTCTACGCTAATAGTGCTCAACAGGGTTTTGAAATCCTAGGCTCTATTGGCTTTGTGATGTTGGGTTAGTAAACGATAAATCACTCACAACCAGTGAGGGTTTTTAACTGGGGATTATTTTGCTCCCAATGGGACATTTGGCAATGTCTGGAGACATTTTTGACTATCCCAGCTGATGGAGGAAGCCATCTGGTGGGTAGAAACCAGGAATACTGCCAAATATTCTACAATGCACAGCCCAGCACCACCTATAAAAAATTATCTGGTCCATAATGCTAATAGTGCTGAGAGATAAGCCCTGCTCTCAGTGTTGTTACATTCTTTCCAGCAAACTTGGGTGACGACAGTATGTACTTCACAGGGTGTGAGCAAGGAGTCATGGAGCTGGTACCTGTCAAGGATTTAGCAGAGTGTCTGGTCCACAGTGGGTTCCAGACAACCTCTGTCCTCAGGGACTCTTCCCTTTGCTTTGCTCGACTTCCCCAGACTTATCCTCTTGAAATCTTTTTTTTTTCTTCTTTATCAAACACTTTTAATCAAGTTAATGGTGAGCAGTAAAAGCACAATGACATAAAAGTCCCATATTTTACAAGTTGGAACTGGTTTTCATTGTCTTTACTTTGAAGGTGTTGGAGGTGGGATCCATACCTGCATCTTCTTTCTGGTGGTGGGATAAGGTGCATACGGTTCTGGAGTGCCACTCATGCTGAATTTATGGTTTGTCCAAATGAATTTATGAGCAATCAGTGGCTTTGTTGTTGGAGGGCCATCGGTCATATGGTGTAGCCAATGATGCCATTCCAGACACACCGTCATTCCATCCACGTCCCAGAATGTGTTTTTGTTATTCATTTCAGAAGTGTATAGAATCCATTGAGGATGGCCAAAAAATAGCTTGTTGTTCTCATAGTATTTATCTCCATATTCATCTTCCCCCACTAATGTGCTAACTCTCACATCATTTGCCCTGAAGAAAACCCAGAGCTAGTCATGGAGGCCACCATGGCCACTGAACTGCTACAGCCCAAGCTTCAGGACTTGCGAGAACTCCATCTTGCCCTGTTGAAATCTTTAATTCATAGTACGTCTGACTTTTGAGAAGGGTGAATGAGGCAAATTAAATTTTATTGAGAAACTGGTAGATGCCAAGATTTTAACATAAATCATTTCATGTAAACCCCTTCAAAAATATGAGAAGTTGGAATTACTGTTCCCAATTTGCAAAAAGGCTCAGGAAGGCACCCAGCACCCTCATGAAAGCAGAGGTCATCGGTGGCTGAGCAGAGATCGGAAATCAATGCGTTTGATCCCAATGCTGTACTTAGATTGCAAATGAGCACCTCCCAGCCCTGTGACTTGAGAGTTCTGGGAGAGTGATGAGAACCTGAGGTGCTGGAAGGTTCTGGGGAAAGTCGGAGAGATGGCAAGGGGAGCAGGTGTAGTTGTGGGAGGAAAGGGGTACTTCAGTGCAATCCTGCTTTTTTGTTGGGGGGTCTTAGGAGGCAGCCTTTACCTCAACCTGTTTAGGAGTCGGGCCATGCTCTCTTGTCCCTATGAGATGGTAGCCGTGTTGTCCTCATTTCCTTTTGAACCTTTGGAATTCAGATCTGTTTTAGTGCTCTAGGGCTGTTGTAACAAATTACTACAAACTGGGTGAGTTAACACAACAGAAATTTATTCTCTCACAGTTCTTGAGGCCAAAGTCTGAAATCAAGGTGTCGGGAACCATGAGTTATCTGAAGGCTCCAGAGAGAATCCTGTCCCGTCTCCTCTGTCCACTTTCTGGCAATGCTTGTCCCCCCTGGAATTGTGGCAGCATCAGTCCCGTCGATCTCTGCCTCCATCTTCATGAGGCCCTTTCCTCCCCTGGGTACCAGAATCTCTGCATCTCTGTATCTCTACTTGGACTTTTGAAAAGAATTTTCCAGTTGATATTTCTGGACCAATCTACCAGGCTTTTTTAGAAGAACATCATTCTTTATACTTTTGCTCACTGTAATCCAATATGAACTCATCTTTACTTGACTACCACCACAAAGACCCTATTTGTAAATGAGGGCACATTCCCAGGTGCTGGGCCCAGGACCTGAGGATAACTTTTGAGAGGACACAGTTCAACCCACAGTAGGTATGAACAATTAATTTTTAGTTGATAAAAACTAAGCTATCTTTCCTTAGAAAAATGAAACCCCCTTCTAACCCAGTGGTGACTTTGGGTGTGCAAGAGGGTTCTGGGTACTCTTCTGATATCCTGGTCATGCTGGTCCCTTGGCAAGAGAGGCACCCACTACATCACCCCCTGGAGCCTCCTCAATATCTACATCATCACAGTATACACACAAAACTTACCTTAGAGTTTGGGAAGAATGGGGCATTTAATGATAGGAATATAAATAGACTTGTTCCTCTCTCTCTCTCTCTCTCTCTCTCTCTCTCTCTCTCTCTGTCTCTCTCTTTCTCACACACACACACACACACACACATTGAACCCAGGAGCATACTACCTCCGAGCTATACCCCAGTGCCTTTTATTTCTTATTTTGAAGTTGCTGAGTGTCTGACTAAGTTGCTGAGGCTAGCCTGTTATTCTCCTGTCTCAAACCTGTCATTCGCCTGTCTCACCCTCCCAAATACTGGAATTACAGGTGTGCATCACTATGCCCAGTACTTCGGCTTTTTTTTTTTCTTTTTAAAGACAAAAACAGGGTAAGGGCTCTTTACTTTTTGGAGATGATATGAAAGAAGCTCTGTCTGGCTTCTGGTCTTCCTATGATGTATTTGAACACAAAGTCTTAATTATACCAGTCAAGACAGCATTCTTTCCCAATGAATGATGTATTATATTTTCCCTCCAAGACAAAGTTGAATGTTTATGCAATTGAAATCAACTGTTTGAGAAAAAGTCCATGTCAGACATTTTAAATCCAAGCTTGGATTTATACTTTTGGGCACAAAGGATTGGGGGACATTAAAAAACTGCACAACTGAGCAAAAAGGGTCCTTTTTTCAGTACACATTTTGAACAGGAATAAGGAGGTTGCCTTCCCCAGGGTTCAGCAGCCTGGCTCCCATCCTCATTATTCCAGTGCAGAGCCGGGGCTGCTCCCTCAGGTCCTCATCAGCTTACTCAAACACGCTGTAAAATTGATCTGACAGCCCATGAAAGGGAGTTTGGAGGCAGGAGGGAAGCACAGGAGAGGGCTAAGACTCTGGTAGCATGGACCTCTATATTTCCAAGAATTTTGCCATGTTTGCCTAACGTTAGGGACTGTGACATTAGCAGGACCTCTGGTGTTTGGGCTCCAGATTGTTGTGACAAGGGCCCTATAATGTGTAGTTTGTGTGTGTGTGTGTGTGTGTGTGTGTGTGTGTGTGAGAGAGAGAGAGAGAGAGGGGGGGGAGAGAGAGAGCAAGAGAGAGAACCTTTTGAATCCTGGGCTTAAAAAAACTTATTTGAAATAATGGAAAAGAAAATTCTCTTTGATTTAAGCCTGAATACCTTTGACATGAAGAGCAAATACAATGAGCAGGTTTTGATCATTTACTGAAGGCCAGGCAATTTCTTCTTTATTTTTAATGACAATAGTCATTCCTGAAGTTAGTGTTATTACCCTATTGTACAGATTAGAACACAGAGGCTCAAGAGCAAGAAAGATATCCAGGATATTTAACAACGATTCAAGATACTTAAGAAAAACATAGGGAGAAACCATTTAGAAGTACTCTGGCCATGGTCTGGGGCTCCCCAGGAAAGGGTTAGGAGGGCTGACACAATGGGGAGGGGTGTCAAAGAAGCTCGGGCTATGACTATTGATAAGCACATAAGTATTTCAGTAATGACCAGAGCATACTAGGTAAATGGGCTCTGTTTGGGAGAAGAGTTAACTTCCTCTAAGACAAACAGCTCAAAGGATCTGACTTGAGATTTAACTCAGTTTGCTCTATTCCAAAGATAAAGTATTTCCCAGTATGCCAAACCGTTACGGTTCAGAATGTCCCCCCAAAACCTCAGGTGTTCAAAGCACGGTCCTCAATGTAGGAAGGGTTAGAGGTGGGGCGTGGCTGGAGGAGGGGTTCACTGGGGCATGGTCTTGACAACTGTATCTGTCCTGGGTCCCCTCTCTGTGCTTCCTACTGCCATGAGCTAAGCAGCTGTCCTCCACCACGCCCTACAGCCATGATGCATCTGTCTTGGAGGTGGCTGCCCATGGACGGAACCTCTGAACCTGTGAGCCAAATAATCCTTTCCTCCTCTAAATTGTTCTTGTCAGGTATTTTGGTCACAGTGATGAAAAGCGAACACAAACTTTTGTTTGTTCACTGCATCCTTCCTGCGAGGGGAGAGCCTGCAAATGTGCCTGGGAGGAGGAACACTGGTGTATTAGACAGATTCTCATTATGGCTCCGTTGCTTTGGGCCTGAGGAGAGGCAGAACATCATGGTGGGAGGGAATGGTGGAGGGAAGCTGCTCTGCTCATGGCATGTTCCCGAGGACCCGCTTCCTTCTAGTGGAGTCCCACCTCCCACCTCCTTCATGTTCCACCACCTCCCAGTAGTCCATTCAAATTATGAATCCCTCAATGGATCAGTCCATTGGTGAGGTTAGACTACTTACGATCCATCCACTTCCCCAAAGTCTCACGTCTGAATACTGCTACACTGGGGACCAAGTTTTTAATACATGAGTCTTTGGGGGACCATCTGGATGAAAGCCATAGCAACTGGTAAACAGTCTCATCAAGAAAGAGTAATGCCAGAGCCTTTCCTGTGAATACCTCGAAAAGGTGATGGAGAAAGTTTCCAGCAAACTAAAACGTGCAATAATATCATGAAGGTTAGAGACAGTATTTCAAAAGGAAAAAAAAGGCATCCAAAAGCAAAGTCAGAAAATTGGAAATAAGCATTGTCAACATGTCAGTTTCTTCAGGGAAAATCCTCTCTTTATGGTATGGAAAGCGTCAGGACCTGCAACCTGGATGCTCTTCTGGGGGAAAGAAGATGGGCTGATGCGATACTTTGAGAAAATACCCTTTCCAACTTAAATGGTGATACTAAGCATGTGTTAAAAACTTCAGTTAAGATTTTGGTTCCTTCACACACAAAAGATAGTGTTTGGAATTATTAGTAGTTTTACTTTTTCTTTATGAATGAATTCAGATCACATGAAAAACTAAGCCACCTGTATACATTCTGATATATACAACAAATTGCCATCACTTCTTTCAACTGATAACCCAAATACAAATAAAAGACATGCTAGTGGAAGGCAGAATTCCCTCCCTAGCCAGTTGGAACAGATGAGATATGTAAAATCCTTTTTTTTTCTTTTAGTGAGTGAAGTCACAATATCTCTTCAAATACAAACAAATTTACTCACTGACTCTGAACAAACAGGCCCAGAATGGACACATTTCCCTCTCCAGGGATCAGCTGGGCTCTTATCTTTGTTTTTAAAACCTTTTGAGTCTATGCCTCCTGCTGTTGTCTTACAGTTTTTAATTGCATCTATCTTGCTACACTGCATTTTCCCCACTGAGCTAGTACCGCCTCTTCCTTCTCGCAGTTTCAAACCTCTTCTGTGATAATCACAGAACTGAAGCATCAGAAGGCAATTCTCTAAGTGTGGTCTGCACACATCCGGATTCCCTAAGTGTGGTCTGCACACATTTCTGGTGGTAAGCCAGATGATCTCAAGGGATAGAGACAGGGCCAATGGAATGCATACATCTCCATATCTATATTTATATCTGTATTATATCTATATTCATATTCATAGCTATGTCTAGAAAGAGATTAGTATTGACTCACTCAATTATGGTGACTGAGAAATCCCACAATCTGCTGTCTGCAAGATGAAGACCCAGGAAAGCTGATGGTATCAATTGAAAGCCTGACAGCTAGAGAGGCAGATGCTAGTCTATGTGGGAGGACCTGAGAACCAGGAATGCCAAGGACAGGAAGGAGATTGATGTACCAAGCAGCCAGGTGGAGAGTGGATTCAAAACCTTCTTCCACTTTTTTTGTTATTGATTCGGAACTTAGATTGGATGGTGCTCATCCACACTGGTAGGACTGTTTGCTTTACTGAATCTACTAATTCAAATGCTAATCTCTTCTGGAAACACCCTCACAGACACACCCAGAAACAAGTTTTAATCAGTTATCTGGGCATCTCATGGCCTAGTCAAGGTGGCGCATACAATTAACCATCACACTCGGTATCCTCAATTTGTTGCTATTAAAGACTGAAATACTTAGACCTTGGAAAATGTGCAGCGGGCTGTGGTAAATAGAGGGGCTGTTGTGGCTTCTTCCTTGAGTGCTGGGAAACTAAGAAAGAGGAAAAGGGGATGGGATTTAGGTAGGGAGATAGATTCCTGCCCTAGCATATGGCTGATGCTAGAACTTCTTTCTAAAGGTCACTCCTTTAGGAAAAAGAGTTGGGTAAGTGAACCCTTAGATCCATCTCAGTATTATCTCCTCCATGAGGTCTTTCTTCTTTGTACCTTACCCTTCTTTTTAATCTTCTAGGTCCTTTACCCCTTTACCTAGACAACATTTTTTTATGTTTTGTTAATACTTTTACTGGTGCATTATAGTCTCACATCATGATGCAGTTCATAGTGATATTGCTATACATGTACACAGCGCTTGGTGGGCTTTCCCCCAGCTCCCCCCCCCCACCCCCTTCCCTATACAGGGTACTGAGATTGACACTGGTATTCTCATATATGTACATAATGTCAATAGAAGTGATTCCTTCATTGATCGTCCATCTTCCCCCTTCCCCTAGACCACCTCCATTATCTGAAGTCCCTCTGGTATCCCAGTTATTCCATAACTTCCACATATGAGAGAAAACATATGACAACTCCTAAGGTAACCACAATGCTAATAATGTTATTCTCTAATCAGTTGTTGTAACCCCTAAATGCCTGCAGTACTGAGGTCCCTTCATGCTAATCTCTGCTCTGCATAAAGGCCAGCTCAGGACCTTGTATACATTTGTAACCTAGAGAAGTGGAGATAGAATCAAAGGAGGGATAGAAGTGTGGAGAGGTGCTATACTCAGCAAGGCAGGGCATGTGGTCATAGAACCGCTCAGGGGACTAATGAGTCCAGCCAGCTCCTGGATAATATTTGTTGAGCACCTAGCAGCTGGTTGCTGTTGGCTGAGCAGAGAGGGAAGTCTCAGTGCACACTCAGCTGTTCTAGATTCAAGGTTAGCTTGACCGCTCTGTGATCCCAACTGGACATGCTGATTTCTCTGGGGTAAGTTAAATTGAAACCAAAGATATGTCAGCTACACCCTGAGTTTCAGGTGTCAACATGTCCTTGTCCCTTTGAAGCGTAATCATTGGCAATAACAGATTTCACATCAGCAGGTGGGGGTTAGAACCTGCCTGTACTGCTTAGTATCTGTGTCCCCTCGCCATATTATTATTATTATTATTGTTATTATTATTATTATTGCGGTACTGGGGATTGAACCCAGGGGCGTTCTACCTCCTTGCTACACCCCCGGCCCTACTTTTTTATACTTTATTTTGAAACCGGGTCTCACAAAGTTGCGGAGGGCCTCACTAGGTAGAGAGGGAGAGAGAGAGAGAAAGAGAGACAGGGAGAGAGAGAGAGAGAGAGAGAGAGAGAGAGAGAGAGCTGAGGCTGGCCACGAACCTGGATCCTCCGGTCTCCGCCTCCCAAAGTACTGGGATTACAAGCGTGCGCCACCATGCCCGGCTCACCATATTATTTAACCCTGGCAAGGCTCAGTGTTTTTCTGTTGGAAAATGAATTTTAAATACTTGGCCCAGTGCTCAATAAATACTTAACTGTCTTTACTTGATCCTTGCAAAAACCTTATGAGTTCTTTATCCATCCTCGTTTTATAGATAAGACCAAGGCAATAGAGGTTGGAGAGAAAGCTCGAGTAAATGGCCCAGGGCCATACATGGCAGAGGTGGATTTTGCATGCATGTCCCCAGGCCAGCGACTGACCCCACTAACCCACACTGGTAACTGATGACTCTTAGTTGAGGGCCCACAAGCAGCACAAACATGCTGAAAAGTTGTCGACTGTCTTTTCTTCCCCAGTGGTGGAGAGCCTTGGGAATCGAACTTAAGATACATCTCTGACTTAATTAGTGGCATGCTGAATCCAATGTCCAGAATCAGACAAATAATTTTTTTTCCTCCTGGCTTTAATGTCCTGTCTGAGAAACCCAAGGGCTGGATTCTGAAGGGTGGTCTCCCAGCTCTCACGTCCAAGGCCACACAAAAGGCAGACATGTTCTATTGAAAAGAACAAGAAAATGCTTGTTTGGATGAATAAAATTAAGAGGGAAGGAATAGGAAACAATGAAAGCTTGAGAGATGAGGAAAGCAGGGTCCATGATGGGGAGGAAGAGGAAGACTAAGATGAGTGGGAGAGATGGGAGACATCTGTGGTTCTAGAAAATTCTTCACAGTTCTCAGGAAGCTTCACTGGTTTTTGAAGAAAGAGGAGTGAAAGTCTTTGGCTGAGGAGTGTGGCCAGGGGATGCCTGTGTATGTATTTGTGAGAATCTGAGAACACAGACAGGCAAGAACCAGTCAGGAAGTGAACTTTTGTTCTCTTCACTACAACCGCTAAGAAGCAGGAGTCCACTTTGGTTTTATGATTCGGGAATATAAATGGAATTTGTACTGCGATTCAAGGATGGGTGTGGGAAGGAGTGAGCACATAATAGAGACGGGTTGATGTGGTCCCATAGGAGAAGAGTAAGCTGTAAAACAAGCCATGAGTCAGTCCATTTTTCTGTGGTTCTTCCAGTTGCCCCCAGAGGAAAGAAGTGATGCCTAGGTGCATGTAATCCAATAAATAAATAAACACATGCATGTGTTGCAATGATTGCTTTCTGCCAATATTTAATATACCTCCCAAGTTGGGAAAATGGCTTAAATATTCTGCATCTCGCCTTCCTTGTGTCCCTAGTCCACCTCGTCCTTCATGGCTGAAGGCTTCTGTACTCTATGGAGATACTGTTTCCTAGCCTATAAAGATATGTACATGCTCCCTAAATGAGTCCCATTCCTCATTGTGCTAAATAAGGCTTCAGACAGGGACCACTTTTTAAATCAAATATTGATGGCCTCCCAGATTTTGCAGAACAAGGGGTGTGCTAAAGAGAAAAACCTTCTTTGCCATTCTACAAAGGATTGGGGTGGGTGGCAATGAAGAGAATACCCCTGAGTTCCTAAAACCTCCAAGTGAGAGTGAAAGAGGAGGGGTGGCCTTTGTCAACTGTCCAAACATGTTTCCATAAATGTTGAGCATTTGGACTAAAATAGGATCTTGGCTTCACTTTCCCTGCAAATGGCCAGAGAGAAGGGAACACTCTTTCATCAGGCGCAGGGGAGGGAAAATCTGGCACCTGGCCTAGAATGGAGATTTTATGTTTTAGAGAAAGGATGTAGGGAGGATGTCTTGCAAGAAGCTGTTGATCAGTGTAATGTGTATTTGCTCAGAGCACGCCTTCCCAGCTGAGCCGAACCTCTCTGTTCCAAACCCTCCTGGCTGGGTTCTGCTTGGCTGGCTCCCATGTAGCCTTGTTGAGGGTTGAGGACTGTTTCTGTTTGAGGATCTTACTGTGCAGAGTTTCAAAGTAATTCTGCTAATGTGGGCACTTCTCGTATTTTATGGACCAGAAGGCATTTGAAATCTGTCCACAGTTAAGAGCATCAGAAAGAACAGGCATTTATAAAAGCTATCTTACTCTCTGCCAGACCCATTCTAAGTACTGTACAAAGAGCAACTCATTCAACCCTAACTACAAACAGGTGGCGCATTTATTAGCCCCATTTTACAGGTGAGAAGACAGGCATAAAAATATAATTTGCCCAAGGTCACATAGCTCATGATGATGGTATTTCATTTCAACTGCTTGTCTCTAGAGCCCACATTTTTTAAGCACAATACTACAGTAAACATAACACCTGCTTCCTGGGGTTGTTGGAAAGATTAAGTGGGATAATCAATAAGGTGAGATTTAATAATCCAACATAGGAGAACTAGACATATTCGAGTGGTGCTTCTGATCGAAAAATTTCAATTGCTAGGAGCTGGTATTTCTTTCTCAGTTCTTCCCTCCATGCCTGTCCCTCCCTCCCTCCCTTCCTTCCTTCCTTCCTTCCTTCCTTCCTTCCTTCCTTCCTATCCTTTTAGTTAGCATTTTTGCTGCTGTGACCAAAATTCCTGACAAGCACAATTTAGAGAAGGAAAGATTTATTTATTTTCAGTGCTTCAGGGCATGGCAGCTGGAAGGGGAGAGAGAGAGAGAGAGAGAGAGAGAGAGAGAGAGAGAGAGAGAGAAAACAAGCCTCCCAGCCTGAGGAAGACACAGTCCCTGGACACACTTCCAGGGATTCACCTGCTCCATCCATGTTCTGCCTCTGAAACATGGCCATGTTGCCTAACACATGGGGTTTGGGGGGAGGTTTTAAATGCAAACCATAACACATCTTCTTTGCATCCTTTCTTCCTTTTCCATTGACTTCCATAGGAGACTGGATACTTGATCTCACTGAGAAGGCGTTTGATATGTGGAAGGAAGGAAGAAACAGAGGGAGGGAGGGAAGGAAGGATATTGCTCTATCTCCTTTCCTGTTTCACTTCCCCTTCCCTCACTTCTGCCTCCAGAGCTCACACTTCCAAATAAATCTCTCACATATAAACCATCATCACAGACAATGTTTCAGAAGAATCTAGGCTGAGACTCTTAGAATTCATCCCTCCCTCTCTCCTTCCCTCCCTTATCCTTTCCTCCTTTGCAAATTGATATCAACGTGTTTTCTTAAAGAAATGTTTTGATCTTAGAGTCATATGATTGGAAGAGCTGGTTCAAACGATGCAGATGAGTGGCAGGTGCCCTGCTTTTGACTCATCCCAGAGCCCAATCCGTCCTGGCTCATGATTGGTGTACAGTAAATATTTATTTAAACATTTAAAAAACTGTGAGTTAACCCACATTGCCCAATCTACCAAAAACATAAAATACAAAATGTATTTTTATATTAACAAAGTTATAAAGCTATGTTTTTTCTCACTTTTCACAGCAAAATTATCAATTCATACCTGCTATTCTTTGTGTCTCTCTTCAGAAATAAAATTTCAGTGTTTCAAGGAGAGAGGAATGAAAGCAGAAGCTTTATCGTATATAAATTTTGGCATGCCAAAGCTTCCCCCCCCATCTGTGTTTCTCAAATTACAATTTTGAGTATCACTGGTCCACTGATGCTTCTGTATTTTTAAATGCTTGATCCAGATCAACTTCCAAGAATGAAGCCTTTTCAGGAGAGACTGTTACCAGGTTGACTATGAGATGGTCAGGCATAAGTAGGTACAGCTGGCATGGCTCTGGCACGTGTGTCCTGGAAAATTAAATGGTCATACAGGAAGATTAGAGGTGATAAAGTAAGATATGGAAATTAGAACAGAAGAAACCAAGAAGAAACCAAGGAATTTAAAGACAAGACTAAAAGTCTATAATAAAGGAGCAATTGGCTTTATCTCATAGTAGCAGTTTGTGGATTTATTCACTAATTGGCTGATATATCATTTGTTGACTTGCCTGCTATGTGACACACTCTACCAAGGGCATCTGTGTGTATTACCTTAGTTAAGTGAAATTGAGAGCTGTCATTTGCAGTTCCTTAAGTGTATAGACTTATTTCTTGATTGTTTGCTTGATTATTTAGTTTCTATCACATGCAAACAGTGATTGTAAGGCATCCCTATCGTTTAAGCCAGCATTCTCACTGCTGTGATTCAAAATACCTGATGACCACAACTCAGAGGAAAGAAGATTTATCTGCTCACAGTTCTGGAGTTTTCAGTCCATGTTAGGCAGACCAGAGAGCTCAGGGCATGGTGTCAGGAAGCAGAGAAAGAGCAAAGGGATGGGATGAGGGGCACATATGTAGTCCCTAAAGCCATACCTCCAGTGACCTACCTCCTCTAGCCACACCCTACCTGCCTACACCTCAATAAATCCATTAATCCATCACTGAATTTAACTGCTGATGAGATTAGAACCCTCCTTATTCAATTACTTCACCTCTAACATTTTTGTGTTTTCAGTACCTGAGCTTTTCCAAGGGACATTATATATCCAAACCAAAACATCTCTCAACCCTTTTAGCTGCCTTTCTACATTTGAGAGACTTCCTGCACTATGTATTCACTCCTTCCCTAGGTGGAAGACAGAAACTCATGTTCCCAGAATTCCTGGCTGGATTGTGATGTGTCTATGGATCACATACATGGGTGTGAAATTCAATTCAGAAGCTAGTGCAACTTATGAGATCATGTGGCCCAGTGTTTGTGACCAATGTGTGATTGGGTGATTAAACCATACATAGCTATAACCAGCATAGTGCTCCCATGGGACTAGATTTGCATGGTTCTATCTGAATATCTCAGCTCTGTTCTGTGTGCCCCTATCCCTGGTGCAAACTCCTACCATCACCTGTCCCCTGGTGTCCCCTGATCTATTCCTGTCCCTCCAACATTCTTTTTCTACACTGGAGCCAGAATGCTTCAGTGGCTTCACATTGCACTCAAGGACCAAGCCCCATGGGCTCTGTCTGTTCTCCGAGCCTCATCTTTTACCACTTCCTACACTGCTTATTACAGGGTATTGATGCTCACATTCTCTTAGCCCCTCAAGTCAACCCAAGTAATTTTAGACTTGGGACCACTGCAAGACATATTCCCCTCTGGTCAGAATTCTCATATCACTTCCCTTCTCCCATTTGCTTGGCAAATTCTTCCATTCTCTTGAGGAATCAGTTTAACCTCATCTTAAATATGTCAGCCTAAATACTACTTCCCTGTCTCCCTGGGCTAGAATAGTTTTCCTCATTATACATTCTCCTGACACCTGTTACTTCCCCTTTGTGTCAATCACTTATGGATAATATTTACTTACTGTAATATTTACTTATATAGAAAGTGCATGCTTTGTTTAATGTCTGTTTCTCCAATGTGACCGGAGGATCTTTGAGGGTCAGAATTGTGGCAATTTTGTTTAGTGCTGTATCTCAAAATCCCTAACCTATTATTGGGCTTATGATAGGTTTTCAAGAAAGAAGCATCAATGGCATGGTGGTGCATGCCTGCAATCCCAGTAATTGGAAGGTTGAAATAGGAGAATCGCAGGTTCAAGTCCAGCCTCAGCAACTTAGTGAGATCCTGTTTTAAAATAGAAATGATGAAAAGGTCTGGGGGTATAGCTTAGAAGTAGAATGACCCTGGGTTGAATCCCCAGTACAGAAAGCAAGCAAGCAAGCACAAATACCTATTTAAATATGAGGGTACACCTGATTGAATTGTAATTATGGAGCACTGGACTTTGTGAACTTCTGTGACTAGTTGATTAAATCATACACAGTTTTTTTTGTTGTTTGTTTATTTTTTGGTAATGGATATTGAACCCAGGGACATTCTACCTCCAAGCTACATCCCCAGACATTTTTTTTTTTTTTGAAACAGGGCCTTGCTGAATTGCTGAGGCTGGCCTGGAACCTGAACCCTCCTGTCTCAGTTTCCCAAGTACTGTAATTATAGGTATGCATCACCATGCCTCGCTCACACATAGCTGTTAAAGGAAGAGATATAGAGATTTCTAATGTTTGGTTTGCCCATTATCCATTTTTTTTTTAGTAATGATGGCTCTTAAGTGACCAATTCATGCAGTGAAGAGAGGGGCAATAAAAGTTTTATAGTTAAAGGAGAGAAGGAAGTATATTTCCTGAAGAGTAGATGTTTCTATTGAGGGGGGCATTCTACAAAGGATTGGTTCAATCCCCAAATCCACACACAAAAAATAGTTAATTAACCAACTGACATTAGCAATATATGAGATGTCTCTTTCACCTCATTCTTTCCAATATTTGACTTTTTTAGTTAAAAAAATGCACAAAACGACTTATCAGCAAAAAATAGTATCTCAGAATATACATTGAGATTGGACATTTTCTCATATTTTAATTGGTATGCCTTTTTTTGGTGAATTTTCTGTTTCTTTCCTTTGCTGATTTATCTATAGGAGGCTTCATGCTTTTCTCCTGTTTTTCACATTTGTTGAATTCTTTTTTCCTAGGTTTGCGGGTTATCATCATTTTTGTTTGTTTTTGTCCTGCAAAAAATTTAATTGGTATGTAATTGTCTGCAAGGCTGATTTTCAAATGTAAACAAATTTAGCACAAACATTAATCCATCAGAATGAATGTCATTTGTGCACTGTACCCAGATCTATCTGCCCATGTTTCCCT
The DNA here is from genome assembly GCA_004027185.1 of Glis glis. Classification (NCBI taxonomy): domain Eukaryota; kingdom Metazoa; phylum Chordata; class Mammalia; order Rodentia; family Gliridae; genus Glis; species Glis glis. The sequence continues at coordinate 98,412 of PVJS01000271.1, forward strand.
TCGTGAATTCCCTTGGTGAATTATTCTTATCATTCCTGAGAATAGAAAGTCTTTCTCCCTCCAAAAGAAGGGAATTAAGTTGAATCCTCTTTTAATTTTTATTTATATACATTATATTCTTTAATAAATCAGAAATGTCTTTTGGTATGTGGAATGAGGGAATTATTTAAATATATTATGTCCAAATTTTTAGCTGATTGTCTCAACCTCATTTATCGAACATCCCTGGCTTTTCTGGGAACTGGCTTGTGATGAATTCTTTAACATATATTAAAATATGATACATAATAGGATCATTTTTCTGGGTTATTGTCCCCAATGGTATTTTTGCACAAATGTCACATTATTTAAATTTTATAGTTTATAAAATACAGTGTACTATCTCTTTAGAAAATTCTTAAATATTCTGTTTATTTTTATAGGCAAATTTTAGAATCGCTTTGTCAAAGTCAGGTTGGGATTTTTTAAATCGTAGCAAGCCACTCATTAATTTAAGAGTTTATACTTAGCAATACTCAGCTTTGCCATGTGCTAACTCTCTTTCCTTGTAGGCAAGGCTTCTTATGTATCTCTTCTTAAGGTCTTGCAGCTTTCTTTATATAGGTCACAGAGTTTTCACTAGAATTATTTCATGATGTATGGTCATTTTGGAAGTAAGAATTTTTAAAAGATTATTCTGGGTAATCTTTGTTTATATCGCATCAAAATTCCCAAGTTTCAATAAATTTTGATCATTTCTGTCACATCCCTTTGGATTTTTAAGATATGTATGTAAGTACATGATATATAAAGAATATTTTTAAAAAAACATTTATCCTTGTATTTTATTTCTTTTTCCTTTGGTCAGTAAACAATGTAAAATACAACTATAAGAAGCTTGCTTATTTTAGCTATTGATTTTTATATTTAAGTAACTGCCAACTATTAGTGTGAAATATATTTTTATAATAAGCAGCTTTTTTATATTCCTACTTGAATTTTAAAACTAGCAACTGGGTTGTGAATTTTATCAAGTGGTTTTGCATCATTTATTCAAATGATATAATTTTTGTTCCTTTTGCCCTATTGCTGTGATATATGATGGGAATTGTTTTATTATTTGCAAACCATTACTAAAGTTCCACATTATATCCTCTGTAGTGCTGATCCTGATGGACTTTAAATATATATATGTATTATACTTAATATTTCATTTTATTAATTATTAACAATAGGTTTGGTTATCATGAATTGCTAATATATGAATTGCTAATATAACTGTAGCCACTGTTTGTTTTTGTTACAGAGATCTTACTTTATGTAAAAGAATTTTATGGCTCAGAGACTTGGTCTGGTACAAGTCTCCACGATGAAGATATCATTCATTCACTTACTCATCAATTTAGACACTCATTTAGTCTTTCAATGTAAATTCACAAACATTTCTCATGTATTGGACAGGGGTAGAATTTCCCAAGCTCACCGTCTCTGTAGCCAGAAAGACTGGAAATTGACATCCTGACTCTGCTATTTACTGACTATATGAACTTGGGCAAGCTACCTAACTCTGAAAAATTTCAGGTTTCATCATCTGCAAAATAGGCATAATAAATAGCACCTGCTTGAAGATGCCTATGTAAAGAATATCTTTAAGCCGGGCGTGGTGACGCACGCTTGTAATCCCAGTACTTTGGGAGGCGGAGACCGGAGGATCCGGGTTCACGGCCAGCCTCAGCGCTCTCTCTCTCTCTCTCTCTCTCTCTCTCTCTGTCTCTCTGTCTCTCTCTCTCTCTCTCTCTCCTTAGTGAGGTCCTCTGCAACTTCTCGAGACCCGGTTTCAAAATAAAGTATAAAAAATAGGGCCGGGGGTGTAGCACAGAGGTAGAACGCCCCTGTGTTCAATCCCCGGTACCGCAAAAAAAAAAAAAAAAGAATATCTTTAAAGTCCTTGACAGTGTCTGTACACTCAGTACTCAACATGCTATTTTGATGTTATCCCTATATCTAGAAATACAAAGATGAAGGGGTCCAGCTCCTGTACTGGGTATTGATGTGCTAAGGGCTCATCATCCCATCTTTCCCCAGGTCTCTGCTGCCAAAGGTTGGAGCACTTTCTCAACTGGTCCCTTACTCAGGATCTCTAGGATTTGAGTCTATTTCCCTCCCTAGTCCTCAGATCCACTTGTGCATTCCTCATCATTCTTTCCTCTTTCCAATCCCATGTTACATCTGTCTGCTGGACCAGAACTAGATCAGAAACCACCTAACCACGTCACCTCTGCATGTTACCTGGTGATTTCTTGGCCAGTAAAGTTGAGTCATGATGACTCTCTGTTCAAGGTAACATCAGGCCAGCACCTTGAACACTCACTTCCAACGGTGGGCTCACCTTGCTTTTTCAGCACAAATCAGTAGCTTCTACTGAAGAAAAGATTCAGAACATGCCGAGGGCTTTCCTTCTACCAAGGCCGTCCCGATGTCCCCTTGTGCCAGCTCAGTCTGCAGGCCTTGGCTTTGATCCCCTTTTAACAAGCGCCCCCTGCACCAAACATGCTCCATCAGTATCACCACAAATGGCTGCCTGTTACTTTCCTGGCCAGTGTGATGATTTATTTTGCAAAAATGACTTATCTTTCTGACCTCCCTACCTTTGAAGAAACAGCTAAGTTGACTTGTCTCCTTTCCCTTTACAACAAGTCACATTTCAGAAGACCGGGCAATGGGCTTTATGCATAAGAAGCCTCTTTAGACCTCTGGGGCTACTGAACTGCGTCAGCCTGGGAGACAAGAGGTTTGTTTTGTTCATTGTGTCAGCTGCAGACATAATTCACTAAATCACCCTGGACACAGGATGCCACCAAATGATGCTTCAATTTATAATCTCCCAGAGCTCCTGTTGGCAAACAGAGCTGGGTGGAAGCTGGAAGGTTTTCAAAGGCCTGGGGTCATTTCTTTCCAGCCCCTTGGTTCCCCTCCCCATGACTCCTCCAGCTTCCCCTTCCTATATGGGTCATGCTGTGTGCCTTTAAGATTCCTAAAGCCAATTAGCAAGTTGGAGGCTATCAAGCCATATTGACTTGGGAGACAGCAGTATTTACAGTCGCCATCACTTCTCATAATTTTGAAGCTTATACTGGCCCTCTCCATGGCTTTGTTCAAAGCCTGTCAGGGAGCGGGCCATTTAGATATTGTAATCAGAATTCTTGAGCTGAACCATGTTTTTAAATTAGTCTTCCGTAGTGGGAGTTGTAGGGTTTGGGAAAGGAGGCCAGCTGGGAGTTAGCATCTCTTTGATCATCAGGCTGAAGGATTCACTTTGATCCTGGAGACAACAGTTCATAAAAGAGCCTGTTCTCTTCCTGAAATTTGCAGGTAAACAGAGAGATCATTTGAACCTATTGCAGAATGAGCAATTTAGATCCCAGACAATGGTCTTCTTTGAACTGGGTTTAGGGCCTGTTGATTAACATAGCAAAGAGGATTGAGGGATGGAAAAGGTGGCTTCCCCCCACCCCCACCCCACAGGTGCATCGGGAGGTCACTGGCTTGATCCTCTGCAGTTGGGCTCCAAGGGTCCTTGATGAGTCCTTCTGTGGGGCCCACACAGTGTTCAGGAAAATCTGTGTAAACATGAACATCACAGGTAACCTTGGATGGAAGAAGAACTCATTCAAGAGGTGCTTAGAACTGTAGGAAGTTTGCAGAGTTGGAGTCAGGAGAACCTGAGATAAAATCCACCTATGATAAAATCTATGATAAATTTCATTTATCATGTGTGAAGCCAGGGGCTACTTGCTTAAACTCTCTGTGCTTGAAATTCTCCATCTGGACATCTTGGACATATATACATCAAGACTTACCTTCAGGGTTTAATGATGTCCCGTCTGAGAAAGAAGCCCTGTGAGATGCCAAGGGGAAGGAAAAAATACTAAGGCATCTATGGGAAATCCTCCTGCCAGCTCCCTCCACTCTTGAGAGGAAACTATACTTGATTTTCCCAAGCAAGTTATTTTAAATGGGGTGTTATGAATTGTGTTTTGATTAGATTTGTTTGAACATTAATACACAAGACATTCCATTTGTTTAGATTAATTTGTTTAAGCTTCGCAGAATAGGGGTGCTGTGGTGGTACTGCCACAAGGGTGGCCCATATACCCACAGGTGCTTGGTGTTAGACGCTTCAGTGGGGTAGGGGTTATTTAGCATGTCCTTGTAGATCTGGAATGTGTGATTTGACTGGTTCCCCTTGTATCATCCTATAGCTCTATTCAGTGTCATCTAGTCATGACATAGATCACCAATGTAAAAAGACATTGGCCCTGAATAAATGTGCCAGTCACCTTGGGCAGAAAGGCAAAGGCCCAGGGTCCCCACTCTCTTAAGTCCTCTTGGACATTTGGCTCCTAGGAGGAAACACACCATCTGCAGAATGGTCCCTCTCTGTTCCTCTCCTATAGCTCTGCTTTCGGCTCTGTGCATTTCTGTGCCAAAGCTCTTTTATGGGGAGGTGGGGTCATAGAAGGGTGTGAAAGGTAGCAATATGAGAATAGGGCATGTAAAAACTCCTGCTACACTGAAACAACAGGAATGCATTTGTCCCAGTTCTGGAGCTAAAAATCTGAGATCAAGCCATGGGCAGAAAACTGGGAATGGATCCACCATATGATCCAGCTATATCACTCCTGGGTATCTTTACAAAGGGACTGAAGTCAGAATATTATAGTAATGCACACATATCCATGTTTATAGCAGCACAATTCACAATAGCCAAATTATGGAACCAGCCTAGGTGTCCATCAACAGATGAATGGATTACAAAATTATGAGATATACACACATTGGAATTCTACTCAGCAATAAAGAAGAGCAAAATCCAAGATCGTGTCATTTGCAGGAGAATGGTTAGACCTGGAGAACATTATGTTAAGTGAGATTAGCCAATCACAGAAACTGAAGGGTCATATGTTTTCTTTCATATGTAGAAGCTAGGGAGTAATCAGGATACAAAAGGGACTTTAGATAATGGAGGAGAAACCCCAGTGGAGCGATGGAAGGGGTCTAAGGGGGGGGGAGAATTAATGAATGAAACACTTCCATTGTTGTTATATACATATGTGAAAATACCAATGCCAATCTTAATATCCTGTATGGGGAAAGGGAGGGAGTTGGGAGGGAACCAGGGGGAAGTTCACCAAGAGCTGTGTGCATGTATGTCTCTATCACTCTGAACTACATTATGATGTGGGACTATAATGCACCAATAAAACAAAAGTGTACACACACACACACACACACACACACACACACACGTGCACGCGCACGCACACACATGCTGTAGACAGACTCAGTTTCCTGGGAGGCCTCTCTCCTGGCATGCAGATGGCCGCCCACTTGTTGTACCTCATCTAATCTTTCCTCTGTGTGTCCAAATGACTATGTTCAAGTTCCTTTTTCCTATGAGGACATCAATCAAACTGAATTAGGGCCCAGCCTACTGACCCCATTTTACTTATTTACCTCTTTAAGGATCCCGTCCCCAAATACAGTTACATTCTGAGGTACTGGGACTTAAAACTTGGACATATGAACTGTTGGGGGAAAGAATTCAGCCCATAACCCCAAATCTGTGTCAGGGACTGTTAGCTTGTGGGGTGTAATGATGGCCAGACTCAGTTACTGCCCTTGAGGTCTCAGTGTGAATGCCTCCTGTGGGCATTTTGAGGTCTGACAGTGAGGTCTGGCCATGAAGTCATGCCAGAGGAGGAATGAGAACAAAGGCACAAAGAAAGAGAAACACCCCTTGACCATTGCCCTGTCACAGGATGAGCTGGCCACTAGCACACCAACTAGCAGCTCACACGTCTCCTCCTGTACCCCCCCCCACCCTTCCTTGCCCCATAAAAAGCCTAGCCCAGAAGAAGGCAGGCTCTGACTCTTGTGGGTTCTCTCCCCAGTCATATGTCTCCTTCCAGGTTTTATTCCTAAACAAAATCTGTCCCTTGCTGTCGAGCTGTGTTCTTTTTGTCCCCATATAACCCGACACTTCCCTTAGGTCAGGCAGTGTCTCCATGTTGTAAAATCCACTGGACACTTGAGCCTGACCTCTCCTGTTGGCCCCCTTTGGCAATGCTGGACAAATCGTCTTGTCAAAAGTCTGTATGTCCTTAGCTTCTGAGACACGGAACATTTCAGGTCTAGTTGTCTTTTACCCCCTGACCATTTCGTCTCTGTGTCTTCACAGGCTGGCTCCTCTTGTCCATCTTTTTAATATTGGCATCCTTACATTGTCAGCCCGCTGCTTTCTTCTCTGTGTGGTCCTTAGGTACCTCAAACATTCTACTACCTAGCAACCTACATTGTGACACACAGACCAACAGTACCAGCCTCGCCTGGGAGGTTATTAGAACTGCCGAATCCCACGGCCCACCCTGGTACTACTGAATTATTGTCTAGATTTCTAACAAGATTCCCAGGTATATGTGGGCCCATTGAAGTCTGAGAAGGGTGCTCTATTGATGTCAGCACCCCTGGCCTGCATGCCACCTGTCTCTTTCATCTCTAGCCTCCAGGCTTCTCCCAACTTCTGGCTCAGGCTGGTACTGCTTGTTGACATCTCTAGGATGTCCCACAGGCCTAGCCAACTCAGCTGCCCCAACTCAACTCAGGGTCCTCTACAGCAAGTCTAAGTCCTTCTGCATTTGCTTTTTTTGTTCCCCCAGTAGTCCTTATCAGTGTGTCTCCTCTCTTTTCACTGCACCTGCCCCAGTTGGTCTTCCTCCTCAACTCCCTGGGCTAGTAAAGGAGACTCCGAATAGATTTATTGGCACCCAGCTTGCTTTTCCTCCTTGTACTTCCTTGCTTCTGCCTGGGTCGCCCCACCCCTTGGTTGCCTAGCAACCCTCATTCATTCTTCAGGATTCAGCCCTGGTTCCTGCTCCCCCCCCCCCAGGAATCCTTCTCTCTATGTTTCCTAGTAACTGTGGGTCAGTGTCTTGGCTGGTGAAATAGAATGTATTGAAATGTTGTAAAGAATAAGTAAGCTCATGGAGCAACGCCCAGCCCGGGGTAAGTGTCAGATAGGTGCTGGCTCTCATGGTCACATCCCTTCAACTTCCTGAAAGGTGGTCTGTGCATTTCCTTATTCTCCCCCCAGCCAAGGGGTTCATGGTCAGACCATGGTCAGGCTACCACCTGTAGCAGAGTTGAGACGGGGAGAAGTCCAAGGTGGCCTCTGGTGCAGGAAGCCTGGCCTTGAACCAGGGACTCTTGGAAATCAGGACTGTGACCCAGGCCTGAGAATCTGGGACCCCCCAGCCGGGCCCAGAGCAGCTGCTTCTGGAATTGTCATCACACCAGGTGACAGTGAGAAGTTTCGGGTGGGAGAGGAGGGAGACCTCATTCAAGGTGTGGTAGGTATGAAAAACCACACGGAAGCTACCAGTGACTTCGAGTCCTTTCCTAATGGTGGAAGCTGAGGATGGTGCCGTCAGCCTGATGATTTATAGTTTTGAAGTTGTGCCCAGAAGCTGTTGGTGGAGAGAATATTTTTAGACATATGAAAGTAAATACAATTAAATTAGAGAGATGTGTCAAGTGCTTCTTTTTTCTTGTTTTAAGACTGTCCTCTGACCATTACAGCTTAGGTAATGACAACTCTCTGGAAAAATGGTGCCATATTTTCTAATTAAACAATCAAGGCTCTCCAATCATTACATTACCAGAGAGAGGGGTCAGGAGCCTCCAACCTGATAGGGAAGAGGTTTTCAATGGACAGAAGTGGCAATTAAAAATGGGCATATTTTTCCTGACTCTTTTTTTGTATTTTATTAACACTTTGTGGCCTGTGTGTGTCTCTCCTCACATTTAAATAGCTCTTTATCACTTGATGTAAAAGATCCTGTGGAGTGGAGAACACACACACACACACACACACACACACACACACACACATACACACGCGCGCGCGTGCATGTGCACACACACACATACACTATGGGGAGACCTGGGTTTGTATCTGCCTTTCTAACTGTGCAACCTCCAGCAAGTCTCTTGACTTCTCACCTACAGAATGCGGGGGGTGGGTGGGGACTTAAAGTCACCTCCATGGTTTGACTTTGGGAGTTCAATTAGGTTATGTACAATGAATATGCATTTGCACCATCATTGTCAACAGGTAAGAAATGGTACTTTTTGTTTCCTATGTTCTATCTTCCATAGGAGAGGAAACATACGACCCTTAACTTTGTATCACTTTGAAACTCACTATGATGTATAATTACCATACACCTGTGAAAGTATATATAAAAAAGAAATGATGCTGGGCATGGTGGCCCTCACCTCTAATTCCAGTATTTGGGAGGCTGAGATAGGAGGATTGCAGGTTTAAGGCCAGCCTCAACAACTTAGGGAGACCCTCAACAACTTTCTGAGACCCTGTTTTTTTTTTTTAAAGGCTGGGATTGTAGCTGGGAGTAGAATGTCCCTGGGTTCAATCCCTAGCACCAAAAAGACAAAAAAAAATTGACAAACTTGAAAGAAATGTTGCTCCCCCTCTTTCCCAAATAAAATTCAATATATCTTATTTTTTAGTACTGGGGATTAAACCACCCAGGGTGTTCTACTTTCGAGACACACCTCCAGTCTTATTTTATTTTTATTTTGAAACAGGGTCTTGCTAGGTTGATAAGAGTCTCACTACTTGCTTAGGCTGTCCTAGAACCTGTATCCTCCTGTCTCAGCCTCCCAAGTACTGGGATTCCAGGCGTGCACCACCACACTTGGCTAAAATCCAATATATCTTAACCAGCACATAATCAACCAAAAAAACCTCTCCCACTTCCAAGCGATTCCTTCCTGGGGCTGTTACAAAGTCAGGGGAGAGTGTTAGGGCTCTCCCAGGCTTTGGATGCCATCCCGAGTCTTTGCCTTGCTCAGCACTACACCGTGCGAAGCTCTGCTGGCAGCACCGCCTCCTCCTTAGGTGCACACTTAGCTACAGGGCTGTTTGTCTCCACTCCCAAAGATTTGGAAATAAAGCAATATCTCAGGCAACCGCACAAGTGAAGCCACCCTGAAGTTTTGACATTATTAGCTATGTGTTGTTATTTATGGCAACTGAAACGTGTGTGTGTGTGTGTGTGTGTGTGTGTGTGTTGCTCATGTTCCAATCAGGATCACACTATCTGGAGGTGCTTCACTAGCACCAAACAGGAAGCTCGCATTCTGGAACAAAGGCCTGAGACAGATGTGCATGTCTGCTGCCCTTATTGGATCAAAAGGGCATTTGCTCACGCTTGCTGAGCAACCCCGTGAATGTCTGCAGTGGTGTCTCCGTGGTCAAATGCTCTGTCGCCTAGAAGGACGCATATTAGAAATGGACTCTTGGTGATGACATTAAAGGTGTGTGGTCCATCTAGCACCTTTGGAGACCCTGTTCACCGTTGCATGAGTCCTGCAAGGCCTCAGGCCTGCGCTCCTAGGCATGGCCCCCGAGGCCATCATTTGCTCACTCTCTGTCCTGGTTTGTACCAACTTCTTGGCATCTCTTTTTCTTAAGAGCGAGCCCAGAGCTTCCTCCTCAGGAAGACCTGAGCTTCTGTTTCCTTTTTCTGCCTTTGCTTGCACAGCTCACAGATATGGACTTTGTCATAGACTTGCTCATGTCACACACACACACACACACACACACACACACACACACACACACACACACAGCTCCTCTTCTTTGCGGCTTTTGTGGCTAGGCTAATGGAGCAGCCTGCAGGTGTCCTGCCTTGAGAACCCCACTGGCTCCCTGTGTTCCTTCTTTCTGAGCCTCCTTAACCGCTGAGCTAGTAGATTGTGCTGCTGTGCTGACCGTGAGTCACAATAAGACCACACTCTGCATTGTCCTGGAACACAAGGGCTGGATTCTGTTTGTTCTGGATCCCAGGGCTGGGCTCTGATTGCCTGTGAGTGGCCCATGCGCTCTGTGACTTCAGGCTCCTCTGTGACTCAGGCCCTCCCTAGTACATGACTGTCTCTTCTTTCTCCCAACAACATCTCTTTGCTCATCCACCTCTCTTACCTACTAACATGGGCTGAAGGCAGTGGTCAAGAAAGGATCTGCAGATGGAGGGATTTCCTCGAAGCAGACTGTCAGAGGTTCCACTTGATCCTCTGTTCCATTCATCATCCATCCATCCATCCATCCATCCATCCATCCATCCATCCATCCTTCCATCCACCCATCCATCCATCCATCCATCCATCCATCCATCCACCCACCCATCCATCCATCCATCCATCCATCCATCCATCCATCCTTCCATCCATCCATCCATCCATCCATCCATCCATCCATCCTCTGTTTGGATCTGTGCATCTACACACAGGTGTGCCACATGTTCACCCAACACCAGCTTTAGGTCCCATGAGACAGGAGTCCTGCCCTGAAGGAGTTCACTCTTTTAGGGGCTTGGGTTGGGGGAGATATCTGTGGCTGAAGACATAAAATATGTGATTTTGCAAAGAAAAGTAAAACACAAACAATGGAAAGTATTTACATCTGTGTATAAATATGGTAAATGTAGTTGAGGGAGAGATGCACAGGCATTATGAGCATTCAGGAGAGAGTTTCCAACCTACCTATAAGCGGCCTGATCTTACTGCCTTGGGAACCGCACTGGAAGTCGTGGGCCCCTTTTTAGTGTGTGTCCTGCCTTGAGCCTGCTGTTCCTTTTGAGCACTGCATTGTCCCTGGGGAGTCTTACCACCTAGCCTGCTTGGGTAGCCCCAGACAGCCGGATCAGGACTGGGCTTCTGGAGTTGGTGGCCTGACTGATACCCAGCCCCGCTAGCTCACCAGTAGCAGGGCTTCCAACACAGATGGATTTGCTTTATTCCTTCCCCAGGTCATCTGTCAAATGGTGATCACAAGAGCCTCTACTTCATGGAGCTGTGAAGAGTAAATAAAATATTGCCCTTTGTTATGGTTTCGATTTAGAATGTCCCCTAGACCTCAGAGAGACAAGGCCGCCATGTTTCAGGCAGGGCTGGGTTGCTGAGGAGGGGTCCCTGGGGGTGTGGCCTTGGGATTATATATGGTCCCTCCTTCCCTTGTCTTCCTTTCTGCTTCCAGCTTCTGTGATGTGAGAGCAGAGCCCTTGCGCTCTTCTCTCTGTTTCCTGTCACCATGTCCTGAGCTTTGCGAATTTCACCCAGTCTAACACGGACTGAACCCCTGAAATCTCCAGAACTGTGAGCAAGTAAACGTCCTTCCTCTAAGATGTGGTGGCCAGGGTTTTGGATTTCAACAGTGAGAAAGGTGACTAAAATCCCTTAAAGCTCCTTTCAGTGGGTTTATCACCTTAAGAGCTCTTTATCACATTTGGTTTTACTATTTATGTCATTTTAATGTCCCAGCTCCTAGCCCCAGCCTCTTGATACCACAGGACAGAACCAGTTCCTGGGAGTCCAGAAACTCTTTGGCCCAGATATGCTTAATGTCCCAGTCACTAAACTGTACCTGCAAATCAGGGACGGTTGTTCATTCTTTGGACACTACTTTAGTAAGACATCTATTCTAAGTTTACTCCAAAAGTGCTCAATTAATACACTTAAAATAGATTTTAATTCATAAATATTTAACAAACAACTCCTTACCCGATGCATTTTTCCAATAACTTTTTAAAAATTAATGCTTATTATATAATGGGTGCTGGAATATAATGGTGACCCTGACACTGTCAAATAACTGAGTTCATCATACGGCATACCAATGTTGCCAAAACAATGTGCCAAATGCCCCAGAGGAAAGAGAAGGGTGTTATAGGAGTATGAAGAGAGGTGCCAGAGCCAGGCAAGAGCACCTATAAATTACACCACTAAAATGATGCTTTATACTTATTTCCTGAATTAGGTTTGCGTTCTCTGTGAGCTCAAGTTCTAGATCTTCTGTTTATGTTCAGGAAAGGGGTAGTTCTGTGTGAGGTGCAATAATGGGTGTTAAATAAAACCAATTGTTCATAAAATTTGGCCACGTAATTTTCATTCCATGAATAAGTAAAATGCAATGTTATTTTTAACCCTGAAGTTGAAATTAGCAAGAAGTAATTTGAAATGGAGCCACTTGGGAAGAATGAAAAACTAGTAAGACAAACTGATGAATCAAAGGGACAATTCAAAGAAGAACCTCTGTATTGTCCCTAAAGAAAAGAGGGAGGCAGTAAAACACCATATCCCTGAGTGGCCTCATTCTGTTCCCCAAAACCTACAAAATTTAAGGGAACAAGGAGAGCAAGCCTGGGCCAGGAAGTCCAGATACATATTATCCTGAAGGCCACTGGCTTTCTCTCATGCACACTGGGAAGGGCAACTTAGTGTTATCTGTAGGAAGCTACTTTCTTGCATGTGCAGCAGGACTGTTGCTCCTTGGGGTGCTGGTCATGCAAGCAGACTAATGCTGACCAGGTCAGTACTTCTGCAGCCTAACATGGAATTCAGGACACTGTGAAAAGGATATGTATAGTTTGTCCAGCCAGCCACCACTGGACAAAACACATCAGGCAGTACTTGGTGAGGCACTGTGAGCAATGGAGGTGCGACTTGTCATCCTGTTACCACTGAACTCTTGGAGCAGTCACTGATCTCTTGTAAGCTTTCCCAAATAGGTCCTATGCTGTCTCCAGGCACTTTCTTTGGCCTTTCTGCCACCTGCCCCAGTGCCCTGGCATGCCTGGGCTGTGGATGTGACAGCCTCCTTTGGGACCTTTGGGACAGCTTGTGGAAGCAGGTTTGGGGACCTGCAGGACCCACTCATCTTCGGAGAGGGGACGAGAGAGTCTGATACACTGGGGCAGAAGTAGGAAGTGTCTCATGCCTGATACACTGGGGCAGAGGGAGGAAGTCCACGTGTTCCTAGATGTTTAGCTGGGGAAGTGGTTTTCCCTGGATGTAAAGGTAGACATCTGGGCATCACAAGAGAGCGAGCATGTTTTCTTTAATGGTAGATAAGTCCCCTGCTTTCTTCAGGAAGGATGCTTATACTCCAAAGCACCTCTCCCTGAGCTGGTGAATCACATCTTAGACAGATTTATGTCCATCTTTCCCTGTGTACAAAAGAGTTTGATTTCCCCTCGTGCCTGTGGGGTATTTCATGTTCTGGTTTGGAAAGCAGAATTGCAGAGCTTCAGAGGGAGATGTCTGCTGTTCGTGAAGTTCTTTCTCATTCACATGGCTAGGACACAGCTGGAAAGGCTCCCTGATCACAGACAAGCCACGTGTGGCAGGGAATCCCAGTCTTTCTAGTTACTGGGGAGTCCCATCCACTCCTCGCTATAGCCAGGGGCGAGTCTGCAAGTGACAGACACTGTGTGGGTGGGAGGCGTGGGAACTTCAGAGACCCGGCACAATGCTGTTGTCTGCGAGGTTCTGGTCCGGTGCCTTAACCTCTCTGATCTTCTGGGTTTTTTTTAATCTATTATCTACAGATAATGATGACTTCCTATGGTCTATAGTAGGGATTAAATAATAAGAGCTGAAAAGCAAATGGTACATAAAAAAAGAAAAGTTAGTTTCTTTCCTTCCTCCTTTCCCCTACCCTCACGGGGATCCCCTGAGTGCAACAATGAAAGATCAGAGCTACACTCACATCTATATAATCAAGTCCACTAAATTAGAGAAAAATATAGATTGAAATTAGCAAAATGGTTAAGATAGTTGTCTGTACTAATAAAATACCACTATAAGAACTAGGCAGAATGTTTCAGTTTCCCGACAGTGGTTAGTGTATTTGGTCAACATAAATCTTAAAAGGAAGATTGGGTCGATAAATTTTCCAGCACAGACAACACTATTGCTCCCAGCGCCCCCCCCCCCACCCTGACTGGAGAGCGATATCTTATCTTTGGCAGACTTTTGCACATCTCTATACAGTATTTCACACAACCCTCAAAGAGGCTTTCAGAATTCGATCAAGGAGGGATTTTTATCTATGTTTTGTGGATGACACAACAGATACAGAACATCTGGATATAGGAGCGTCGCAGCAGAAAGTGGAATTCAGGTCCCAGCCCCAGTGCCTTTCTGACTGCCGTCGCATTGTTGCCTGACTATCTGATGGTCACCCTCTCTCCTTTGGCTTTCATAGCAGTATATAAATTTTGTTCACATATCCATATTCCTATTTTGGGCCATGCTTTTAACAAGGTGGGCCCTATACTCCACTGTCAGAGCCAGCGGGGCGGGTAGGAAGGATTTTGGGGAAGAAGTTGGGAAATTGGCGAGAGAAGTCAAAAAGACCCACATGTTGGGAACATCTTTCCTTGAACAACTAAGAGCAATATTTTAGTCTGTCTTCTTTTGCTACAACTGAATCCTGAGGGCTGGGTAATTTATAAAGAAAACAAATTTATTTCTTACTGTCCTGGAGGCCGGGAGATCCAAGGTCAAGGGACTGCATTTGGGAAGGCCTTCTTGCTAGCGGGACTCTCTGCAGGGTCCCGAGGTAGCGCGGGGTGTCATGTGGTGAGACAGCAAGCTTGCTTAGTTGGGTTTCTATTTCCCCCCTTATGAAGCCACCAAAGCTATCATGGGGACCCAACCCCAATGACGTCATCAAATCCTCACAGCCTCCCAACAGCCCCACTTCTAAATACCATTAATATAGGACTTTGGGGATTAAGTTGCGACTGAATTTCATTTTATCTTTTATAATGAATTTGTTTTTTATACTTTCATTGGTGCATTATAGTCTTACATCATAATGTAGTTCATAGTGATAATGACGCACATGCACACACTACTTGGTGAGCTTTCCCCTGGCTCCCACCCCACTTCCCCCTCCTCCATTCATGATATCGAGATCAACATTGGTATTCAATTGAGTTTTAGAGAGAACACTTGGACCGTAGTAAGGAATTTGCCACTGAAACCAAGAAACTAGAAAGACGGGAGAAAATGAACCCTATTCAGTTGTCACTGTGTACCAGGCATGTTTTAGAGGGTAGCGGCTGAACAGAGGGCAGTCTACGGAGGTAGTCAGCCTGTGTGTAATCTTGGTTCCATCTTTCACTCGTTGCGTGAGCTTGGGAAAGTTTCTTAGCTTCTATGTGGCTTACTTTCTCCCTGTGTAAAATGTGGATGATAATACACAATGAATTTGTTGTGAAAATTAAATGAGTTAATTTTGGTTTAAGTGGTAAAAATAGTGTCTGGCAAAAACTGAGCATTCATAGTGTACTTGCTATAAATATTGTTAATATTATATTTAAATGTGTTATTTTGTTTGATTATACCACAAACTTTTTATTCCATGTCATAGATGAGGAAATTGAGGTTCAGAGAGATAAGTTCTGACTCAGGGTCAGAACAAAAATCTTTCTGACTCTCAAATCAGACTCTCCTTACAAGTTCACACTTAGAAAAAAGGGCAAGTCATGTTATATAAAATGAGTTATGGGCCGGGCGGGGTGGTGCACGCTTGTAATCCCAGTACTTGGGAGGCTGAGACAGGAGGATCGAAGTTTCGAGGACACCTCAGAAAGTAGTGAGATGCTTAACCTAGTGAGACCCTGTTTCAAAATAAAAATAAAATAGGGATGGGGTGTAGATCAGAGGTAGAATGCCCATGGGTTCAATCCCCAGTACCACACACACACACAAAATAAATAAATAGAAATAAATAAAATGAGGAATGTTTGAAAGAGTTCTAATGACACCAACTTCATGGCTCCTGACCAAGTGTTCTTAACTTAAAAAAAAAAACCCAAAAAAACCAAAAACCAAACAACAACAACAACAAAAACCCTGCTCAGAGCAGCTACCACATCTTGTATGAAAGGGGAATGGGGAGGACAGGTAGAGATGTGCTAGAGGCAGCATGCATCAGCTTGGGGGCTAATTGTTATGTTTTCAGAACTTTGCCAGCCAGTTGACATCCCCATGATAGCTTGAAATTGACCATGCCAGAAATATTTACACCATCGAAATTGGCAAACAATATATTGGTCAAGGATAAAGACTAATACAAAATGGCTCACTATGGTGGAGGGGTGAAGGTGGGAGGGCAAGGGATAAAAACAAAATTTCTGTAGACTTTTCTCTATATTTAACTTTAAATCATGCAAATGCAGTACCATGTAAAAGCAAATTTTTTAAACCTCCTAAATTGAAAACAAATAAAAGAATAGAATCATAGTTCAAGTTGATAGCATAGCCACCCAGAAACAAATGTATCTTGTGGGGCTGTTGAGCACTATCATCCTCAACAGAAAATGTTCTAGGGACAAAAAGAAGTACAAAGAAATTTTAAACTGTCATAAATACTTTTATTATTTATAGTAACTTCAATACTAATATTTTGACACTATTTCTTTATAATGTTGGTTAGAGCAAATAATCACATCAATGCTCTTAGAAATCAACATATTCTCTGAAAGAAAGAGAAATACAATTATAATGTGAAAAAATTAAGTGAAGCTGTTATAATGTTAACATTGAGTAGAAATATTGATAAGAACTCATGCAACATATACAGTTATACTTGCATAACATTTTCAACCACAGACCTCATATATGATGGTGTTTCCATAAGATTATAATGGAGCTGAAGAAGTCAAGTTGCCTAGCACAACATATTACTCATATGTTTAAAACCAGTGATGCTGGTTTTAAAATAAAACCTACTGCATTGCTAGTCTTAGAGAAGTACATCATAAACAATTATGTGCAGTACGTAGTATTTGATAATGATATCAAATGACTGTTGCTAGTTTATGAATTTACTATACTATCCCTTTATTATTTTATAGTGTATTGCTTCTACTCATAAAAAGTTTCCTAGCAGGGTGTGGTGGCTCATGCATGTAATTCCAATAATTGGGAAGCTGAGACAGGATGATCACAGATTGGAGGATAGCCTCAGCAATGTAACAAGACTCTCAGCAACATAGCGAGACCCTGTTCCTAAAACAAAAAATAGAAATCCCCAGTAAAACACACACGCACACACATGCACGCACGCACGCACGCACAGAGTTTGCTTTGAAACAGTCTGCGATATAACACTGGCAGCACCCTCATATGTCTTGTGTTTATCAAGTCTCTTGAATGCATCAAGAGGCCACAACAAACTCAAACCTATGCCATCTAGGTTTATGGAAGGACACTTTGATTCTTGCACAATGATGAAATCATGTAACGATGTAGTTCTCACAACATATCCCCACCATTAAGTGACTCATGACCATTTATATATACACCTTCATACATACAAACACAATCCACACACACGTTGTTTTCCCTAACTCTAACCATGGAACTAGAAGCAATAAGAACCCAGATAAGAGACACTAATTCCTCCAGTATAATGAACTAAAGATTCTGGAAAAAAGGCAAATTCTAAATTGGAGACCAAAGAAAAGGTGGTGGTGGTGGGGGGGTGATACCAGATGAACTAGAGCCATCTTATTGTGCCAAAATGCAAGGAAGGAAACTGTAAAATTTAATAATGTTATGTTAAAACCCCAGGAGCCAAGTTAAAACATGTCATAAAATGTCAGAAGGATTTGAACATTAAAAACAGTAATAATGATAGTACATTTAAAAATTTAACCAATAAAAATCCATTGGCACACAATAATATATTTTAAAAATACCCTTCTTTGTTATCATTTTAGATAACTTTTAAAACAACTGATTACTTTAAAATTGCTAAATATATCAACAGAGTTAAGCACTTATGTTTACAGTAAAATCTATGTTTTGGTGTTATCAAAGAGCTCCAGTTAGAGCCGGGCATGGTGGCGCAAGCTTATAATCCTAGTACTTTGGGAGGCAGAGACTGGAGAATCCGGGTTCGCGGCCAGCCTCAGCTCTCTCTCTCTCTCTTTCTCTCTCTCTCTCTCTCTCCCTGTCTCTCTCTCTCTCTCTCTACCTAGTGAGGCCCTCCGCAACTTCGTGACACCCGGTTTCAAAATAAAGTATAAAAAAAATAGGGCCGGGGGCGTAGCGCGGAGGTAGAACGCCCTGGGTTCAATCCCCAGTATGGCAAAAAAAAAAAGAGCTCCAGTTAATGGGAAAATTTTATAAAAGAATGTTAGCTAAATATATGGGGAAGAAATGATGGATTTTAATTAATCTCATCTATAAACCCTCTGATTGAAGCAAAGATTTTCTATCGGTATTGAAATCATTAGACGGGTATTTGGTGGATAACTGGACATTTTAACAGAGTCAGAGAAATATTCCACAGGTTGCCCTCTGTGGATATAGGTGGAAAATGACAACTGCACAATTGAGTTGGGTAGCGTTTAGTCTTTGCTTCCCTATTGGTGGGTTTATAAGTTTTCGAGGACTGCCATACAAAGTACCACATATGGGGTGACTTAAGTAAGATCTGCTTTTGCTCACAGTTCTGGAGGTCAGAAGTCTGAGGTCAAAGCGTTGACAGGGTTGGTCTCTCCAGAGGCCTTTCTTCTTGGCTTGAGGATGGCCACCTTTTTGCTGTGTCCTCACACGGTCTTTCATTTTGTATCCATGTTCAGAATTCCTCTTTAAAATATATCAGTCATAATAGATGAGGACCCACTCCAATGACCTCAAGTTACTTCAAGGACCTCTTTAAAGACCCCATCTCCAAATACAGTCTCATTCTGAGGCACAAAGGGTTAGTTAGGAATTCAGCATATGCATTTTGGATGGACACAAATCAATCCATAGTGATGGGTCAAGCAGAGATATGATGCAGTGCAGCACATTGTATATTACAATACTCATGAGTTGTTCTAGTCATTATTACCTAAGTTAATTACATCAACCTTACAGGAAATACAAAGTGTAAGGAAATAAGCTAAAAATACCCATAGGAGACAAACCAGACAAATTCACCAGCTGGAACATTATTTAGGATAACTTGTCCCATATTTCTAAGGAGTAAGGTGTTTTTTTAAATAGTAGAAACTGCTTACAAATAAAAGAGACTTAATGGAATGGACAGACATAAGATATGTTGTACTGGATTGGATATTGTTTTAAATGAATTAGATGTGAATATTGCTTTGGGGTTAATTGAAGAAATTTGAATATTGTCTGGGTAGTGGAGAAAAATAAAAATTTGTCAAATAGAAAGGTAGATTAGTAACTATATACTGTATAATTTTACATTGATTCAAAAATATCTGCAAACTCTGCTTCTGACCAAGATGACATAAAATTATGGCAACATATTTACCCTCTAGCCTAAAAAAATAAAAAAAGGCAAATACACAAAAACAGTAGTTTTCAAGACACTAGAGAAAAAAGGACAATTAACTATAAGAGATAGAAAAACAATGAAGTAAGTTTTGCAATTTTTTCAGCTTAGTTTAGACCATAATATAGGGAGAAAGAGCCCAGGTAGAGCCTGGTAGCCTCCCTGAGTCAAGTAGGTGAATAAATGAGATAAAGCTAAGTCTAAAAAGATAAAGGCAGCTAGAATTCACAGGATAGAGGGCCAGACGGGAGAGAGCTGCACATTGAGAGAAGCCTCAAGGACTTCAGAGGGGCCATCTTGATTATGCAAGTGAATACTGATCAGTGTGTGCTTGTGAGGAGACTACCTTAGGCTTGAGAAAAAAATACCAGAAAATTTTAGGGATAACAGTGCCTAGAGCTCAGACAGGGCCAAGACTAGTCTCTGTTCCCACCAGTTAGACTGGAAAACTTCATAATGTATAGGCAATTCTATA
The DNA here is from genome assembly GCA_004027185.1 of Glis glis. NCBI lineage: Eukaryota > Metazoa > Chordata > Mammalia > Rodentia > Gliridae > Glis > Glis glis. The sequence continues at coordinate 118,097 of PVJS01000271.1, forward strand.
TGGTACACTGAAGGATCTCACCTCAGTCATGACTGATAATTAAGTGTGCGGTTCTGGTCACATATCCATTAATCATAAGGCAAAACTGGAGATTATCAAGCTGGTTTCAAGTCATGTAACTATGTCCTGCAACAAAGTTTGTATATGCTTATAGATATCTAAAAATATCCACCATCACATGAGGTTAAATGGATATCTAATCCAAAATTATGAAGCATTCAAAATAAAAAAACCAAAACAAAACAGAAAAATATAACCCATAGTAAGTAGAAAAGTCAATCAATTAAAACCAACACAGTGGACAGAGTTAAGTTACTAGAAAAGAACTTCAGAAGAGTAATTATAATAGTATCCTGTAAGTTCATAAAGTTAAAGACATAATATAAAAAAGAGGTTAAATACAAAGTTCTAGAAATGAAAACTATAATGCCTGAGATGAAAAATAAATCTATGAAATGAATGGCAGATTAGATACTTCAGAAAAAAAATAATTAGTGAACTCGAGGACATAGGAATAGAAACTATTAAAAATTAAACATGACAAAAAAATGAACAATACAGTATGCCCCCTTATCTCATCTTGCTTTTTGGGGTTTTAATTACCCACAGTCAGTGGTGGCCTGAAAATATTCAATAGAAAATTCCAGAAGTAAAACATTCATACATTTTAATTCCATGCTGTTTTGAGTAGCATGACAAAATATTTCATTGTCCTACTTAGGACACGAATCTTTTCTTTGTTGAGTATATTCAACCTGCATGTGCTAACCATCTGTTAGTCACTTGTTAGCCATCTCAATAATTAGGTTAACTAGATATCTTGATTATGTTCACATAACCCTTACTTTATGTAATAATGGCCCCAAAGCACAAGAGTAGTGATGCTGGCAATTTTATTACAGTATGTTGTCATACTTCTTCTACTTCATTATTAATTTCTATTAACCTCTTATTTCCAATTTGATTACAACTATAAACCCAGAGATCCAAGGACCCCGATGAACCCCATGCAAAAAAATTAAAAATTATGAAGAAGCCAGCATGGTGATCCACACCTGTAATTCTAGTGCTTGGGAGGCTGAGACAGGAGGATTTCAGGTTTGAGGCCAGCCTCAGCAACTTAGTGAGACCCTTAGTAACTTAGCAAGATTCTATTTTAAAAATAAAAAATAAAAGGGCTGGGGATGTAGCTCAGAGGCAGATTGCCCCTGGGTCCAATTCCCAGTACAAAAAAATATGAATAAAACTTTGCCAAGATATATCACTCAAATTGTTAAAGCCACAAGTACAGAGAGCAGCTTTAGAGCATCCACACAAAGAAATACTTTATATACAAAGTTAAGAATGACAAGAATTCTCATCAGAAACAAGGCAAACAAAGAAAAGAATAGAACAACAATTTTTCAATACTAACAAAACCCAAACAAACAACAAAAACCCATTAACTTAGAATTTTTTAACCAGAAGGAAAAGCAAAACATACTGAAAACAAAGGCAAAAAGCTTTTTCAGGTATACAAATGCTAAAAGAGGTTATCACCAGCAGACCCATACTACAAGATATAGTAAAAGAATTCCTTGAAGAAGAAGGAAAACTAAAGCAGCAGGAAAGAAAGATCACTGGAAAAGAATAAAAACATAAGGAATGGTGCTTGCTACATGAGAAGATACACCTTTTCTCTTATTATTTAAATCTCTATAGTAGTTATCGTGGGCTTCCATACCGAGATACAATAGACTGGATGGCATAAGCAGAAATGTATTTTCTCACATTTGTGGATCTGGGTGCCAGCAAGGCAGGTTCTGGCGAGGCCTCTCTTCCTGGCTTGCAGGTGGCCACCTTCGTTTTGTATCCTCATATCATACAGAGAGAGCAAACTTGCTGACATTTCTTCTGCTAAGGGCAGTTAATACCTTCCTGAGTACCTCCCCTTCATAATCTCATCTAAACTTAACTGTCTTCCAAAGGCCCTGTATCCAAATACCATTACATTGGAGCTAGGGGGCTGGCATATGAAATTTGGGGGGGAAGAGACACAATTCAGTCCATAGCAATCTCTCTAAAAGATAATTGATTGTGATGGGGCTACAAAAAAACTACACATGTGGCAAAATTTTAAATAATTAACCCCCCACACACACACACATCAGTCCAAGGAAAATGGAAAATCTGAATAAGATCAGGGATTTACATAAATATCTATATCCTGGTGATGATATTGTGCTGTAGTTTTGCAGGATGGTAGCATTGGGGGAAACTGGGTAAAGGGGACATGGAATCTCAGTACTGTGTCTTGCAATCCGTAAAAAATCTCAAAATGAAAAATTAAGAAAAGATAAATTACTGTTTAAGCAAAAATAGTAACAAGGTAACGTGTGATTTATGACACTATGTAAAAGTGAAATGTGTAAAAACCAGGGCACAAAGGGTGGGAGGGGAAATAGAAATATACACGGAAGCATACCTGTGAAAGTCTCGTGTTCTATGAATTGTATGTCACTTGAAGTAGACTATGATAAGTGAAAGATGCATGCTGCAAACCCTCAAGCAGCCACTATAACACAACAAAGAGGTACAAATATCAACCCCAAAGTGGAGATACAATGGAATTATATGAAGATAGAGTCTAGAAATAGGCAACAACAACAAAAAGACAAAAATGAAGCAGATAACAGATGGGACAAAAAGAAAACAAGCAGAAAGGTGACAGATTTAAACCTAGTCATACCAAGAAACATTTTAGCAGAGATTGTCAAGTTGGATAAAAAAGCAATAGCCATCTATCTTCCAAATACAATAAGCTCACTTTAAATATAGACACACAAGTAGATTAAAAGCAAAAACCTTGGAAAAATATATAAAAGGTTAACACTAATTAGAAGAAAGCTTTGTTTCTATTCCAATATCAGACAAAGTAGACTTCAAAGCAGATAATTTTAACAGTGATGAAGATAGTCATTTCATAGTGGTGAAGGGGTAAGTCAATCAAGACACATGATGATTTAAAGCTTTTATGCCAGTAATAATAGAGTGTCAAGATATACAAAGCAACAACTGATAGAACTGCCAAAGACAAAGAAAATTCACAATTATCGTTGGAGATTTAAATAACTCTGCTTCAATAAATGAAGAGAAGAAGTAGGCAGCAATCAATAAGGATGCTGAAGATTTGAAGAACACACAGAGGTAGCCAAGGCAGGATTCAAATCCAGGCAGTCCAGCTCCAGAGCCCTTGATTTTAACCTTTAGAACATGCTGGTCTCTGTGTTGTGGTCATTTAGAATGGGTAAATGAATTCACCAAACAGTATCAATATTGCTTAATTTTTAAATTTAAATTTATTTTTAAGCTGATACATAAACCCCCAAATTATACACATTGTAAAATTTGAACTATGATGTTTCAATATGTGTATAATCGTGTAATGTTAAATCAGGTAAAACTATCTCCCCAAACATTTATCATTTCTCTGTGGTGAAAACATTCAAAATCCTTCCTTCTAGCTTTTTGGAATATATAGTAAGTTATGATGATTTATAGTCACCCCACTGGGCACACCAGAACTTCTTACTCCTATCCAGCTAGTACTTGGTGTCCATTGATCCACTATTCCAAAGTTTTTCTTGTTATTGATTTTTAACTTTACTGATTGTGGCCTACATATTATATCCAGGAAGGTGTTTCACATGTATTTGAGACTAATATGTATTCCGTGGTTATTGAATGGAATGTTCTATAAATGTTTATTAGGTCCATTTGGTCTATGGTGAGATTTAACTCTGCCATTTCTTTGTTGAATTTGTATCTAGATGATCTTTCTATTGTCAAGTGGGGTGGTAAAGTCCTTGTTACTATTGTATTGAAGTCAATGTCTATTGATATTTGCTTTATATATTCAGACGCTCCAATATTGAGTGCATACATATTTAGAATTGTTATTTCCTCTTGCTTAATTAGCTCCTTTAATATTATATAATAACATGCCTTGTCTCTTTTTATTGCTTTTGGTATAAAGTCTATTTTATCCAATATATGTATGGCTAGTCCTCCTTTCCTTTGGATTCATTTTGCATGGAATATCTTATTTCATCCCTTCACTTTTAGTCTATGTGTGTTCCTGAAGGTGAAGTGAGTTTCTTATAGGCAACACATAGTTAGGTCTTTTTTTTTGCGGTACTGGGGATTGAACCCAGGGGCATTCTACCTTTGAGCTACACGCCCAGCCCTATTTTTTATTCTTTATTTTGAAACGGGGTCTCATTAAGTTGTGGAGGGCCTCACTAAGTAGCTGAGGCTGGCTGCGAACCCGGATCCTCCTGTCTCAGCCTCCCAAGTACTGGGATTACAAGCATGAGCCACCATGCCCGGCTTAGGTCTTTCTTTTTAAAAATCCATTCAGTAAGTCTGTCCTTAAACTGGAGAATTTAATCTATTTACATTTACTATAGATTGTTTGCTTTGATTTTATTATAAGGCTTATAAAATATTTTATTATAGCAAGGTAGTTTGAAATGATGATAACATGATCCTAAAGCTAACAAACAAAGAATAAATATGGAAAATTTACTAATAAAAACTGCACACTTACACTCTATTCCCCCCAATATGTTAAATTTTTGGTTCCCATTTTGTGTCTTTCTGTATTACCTATCTCAACATGTTAACCTAGTTATTATTTTTTAATTGTTTTGTTTTTAGACTTTGTAATAAAAATGTGAATGCTTTGCACATCATGTTTATAGTATTAGAGAACTATACATTTGTCTGTGTAGTTACTCTTACCAGCAAGTTCTATAACTGCCTATGCTTTCTTCTTATTCATTAGCATCTTTTTATTTCAGCGTGATGAACTTTCTTTAGTATTTCTTGTAGGACAGGTCTGGTGGTGACATATTCTTTAAGCTGGTTTTCTTAGGAATATTTTTCTTTTACATTTCTAAAGTTTTGCTTGTTATGGTATTTTTAGTTAGCAGGCTGTTTCCTTTAGAATTGTAAACATTTCATGCCACTTTCTCCTAGCCTATAAGGTTTCTGCTGAGATGTCTGATGTCAGGTGAATTGGGAGAATTTTATGTGTTATTTGTGTCTTTCACTTTGTTGTCTTGAGAATCTACTTTTTATGTTTAACCTTTGAGATCTTGATTATAATATGTCTTGAGGTATACTTGGTTGCTTTTTTTTTTGCGGTACTGGGGATTGAACCCAGGGGTGTTCTACCTCCGCGCTACACCCCCGGCCCTATTTTTTATACTTTATTTTGAAACCGGGTCTCATGAAGTTGCGGAGGGCCTCACTAAATAGAGAGAGAGAGATAGATAGATAGAGAGAGAGTGAGAGAAAGAGAGAGAGAGAGAAAGAGAGAGAGAGAGAGAGAGAGAGCTGAGGCTGGCCAAAAACCCAGATCCTCCTGTCTCTGCCACCAAAGTACTGGGATTACAAGCATGCGCCACCACCTCCGGCCCTACTTGGTTGCTTTGAATCTGACTGGTGACCTCTCACCTTCCTGTACCTGGACTGCATCCTTCTCTAGGTTTGATTTTTTTCTATTATCATTTCTTTGAGTAAGCTTTCTTCCCCTCTGGAATTCTCAAGTCCCTTTTGGACCCTAATAACCTGAATATTTGCTCTTTTAGTGGTGTTCCAAAGTTCTTGTAAGCTTTCTTCATTCTCTACTCTCTACTCTCTTTTTTTTTTTGTTCAACTTTGTATTTTCATATAGCCTGTCTTTAAGCTCACTAACTTTTTCTTATGTTTGATCTGTCCTGTTATTGATGGTTTGTATATAAGTTTTAATTTTAATTAGTGCATTTTACATGTAAATGTTTTGTTTGATTTTTAAAAATTACTTCCATCTCTCATTTAAGTTTGTCAGAGTGTTGAACTGTTTCTCTATATTTTCTTGAAGCTTACTAAGTTTCCATAAAATGGCTAAAGTCTCCGAGAGTTCACCATATTATTATCTAGTAAGTTTCTAGTGCTTGATTTTGACAGCTAGGTGCTATTATAATTCTCTGAATGCTCCTGATGCCTGTTGAAATGCGACATGTTTTTGCATTGAAAGACTAAGTGTTTATTCTAGTCTTCATTTCTAGTCTTCGTAATCTGGGTTTATTTATGTATGTCTTTCCAGAAATTCTAAGCAGGCTGCTTATTTTGTCTGAGCCTATAATCACTTCTGTTGTTTCAGCAGTAGATGGTATCGTAATTCCAGGTTGGCTTCAAGTCCATTGTCGGTTTGGTGCTGCTGTTTCTTCCCTTGAGAGCAATCCAAGCCCAGGTTTCTCACAAATCCACAGTGTGTGGTTCAGCATAAACTGGGGGAGGGAGATTGGAGATACCTAGAAAGAGTAAACTATCCCCCAAAACCTCTCCCTGGGGCCAGGGTAGGACCAGGTGCCTCATTTGTAGTCAACAGCCTGGCTAAGCACTGCACAATTATGCCTGGCCCTGGGCAGAATCGCCATGGAGGGACTAGCCCTAGACATCTACATCACAACTTGATATCCACCTCTATTTTCTTCTTCCAAGCAGACAGCTACTCTCTCCATGCCGTGATGCTTGGGCTCGGAGGCTACTTAGGGGGTAGTATTGTGGCCACCAACACCACAATGTTATGCCATACCCTAAAGCCCACAGCCCACAAAGACCAGTGCAGCACTGGGGTGGAACCAAGGCCCGAACTGCTATGGGCTGCCTACTGCTGAGAGAGACCCGTAGCCCAAGACCAGTGCAACTGGCCACAGGTAATAAGGACAAGAAAAGAAGTCCAGTAGACTGGGGCTATCTGTCTCTGCCTGGAACCAAGGCTACTCCAGATGCTTTGTCTGTGGGTGCTGGTCTAGGTATTACGCTGTTGGGATCTTCATAGTGTTAGGTTTCACCAGACTGACACTGAGTTCCAAGCCAAGTCTTGGGCTTACTGCCCCATCAAGTGGAGCCTTGCTCTTTCCTCTGCTGCTTGAGGTTGGGGTAGTATTGGTGAAGGCAGTCTCTTGATCGCCAAGGCTGGCACTAAGTCGGGTCACACCAGAGTCTCAGAGCCACCGGTATCTGCAGAATCTGAGGGGAGGTGCCAGGCCCACACCACAGCTGGTAGTGATGCGTGTCTAAACATGAGTCCATTCCTCTGGGGCACAAGTCTCTGCCTGGTGCCTAGGCAGGTCTAGAGCCCCCATCTGCAAGCCTTGGAATAACTGTGTTGACTGAGGCTGGGGAAGGGATGGTGGAAATAGTCTCTTGGTCATCAAGGCTAACATTAAGCTGCTCGCTTCTGTCATGACCATGGGGACCTGTGCAATATTTGGAGGGGGTGCCCCAGGCTTACTCCAAGGTTAGCCACGATGCAGGCCTAAACAAGTCAGTGCCACTGGGCTACAGGTCTCTTCCTGAAGTTGGGGCAGGTCTACAGGCTCTCTCTGTGAACTTTGGCCTAGGTATAGGGGCCTTTGGTTTCTACCCGGTGCTGGCTGTCACCACAGTGGAACCAGCACTGATCTCTAAGGCAGAGTCCTGGGCTAGCTTTGCGCAACATGTTCCCTGGCAGGTTGAATCTTGTTCCCCTCTCTGCTGCTGAAGGTGGGGGAGGGGTGGTCCCTTTACCATCTGGCTAACGCTGCTCCAGAAGCTAAGTTTGTGGGTCATGGCTTGAGGGCAAGGGTCATGGGGCTCTGCCTCGCAGTGGGTCTCATTGAGGTTTCAAGACTAAAGCCTGGACTTAATTCTTTCTCCCTCCCCCAAGCAGGAGGTGTCTCTACACTGTATTGCTTGGACTTGATAGAGGTGGTACAGGCAACTCTTTCCTTCCTACCTTCTTCAATGCACCTTTTCCTGTTATTACAAATTATAGGAATAACAGTAATACAGCACTAAAACCAAGCACTGTGCAATACAAATAATACAGTATTAAAACCAAGAAGTGTGGCTTCTCATCTGGTTTCCTTAGCTCTTGTAAAGGTAGTTTGGTGCTTTAACAGCTGTTCAAATTGGTATATGTTGTGCGGGGGGGTGGGGGAGGTGATTGTTGGATGGTCTTTCTCAGCTGCCATCTTGCTGCACCTCTTGACTTCTCTAATTTCCAGAGATCTTTCTTTCTTGGATGAAGGCTTGAAGGAGATGCCATTTATGCAGAGAGCTTGAAAACCAGGTAAGATTGCCCATCTTGAGCCCAACGCATTGGTGCATGCCTGTGATCCCAGTACTTGTGTGGGTGAAGCAGGAGGATTACAAGTTCAAGGCCAGCCTCAGCAATTTAGTGAGGCCCTCAGCAACTTAGTGAGACCCTGTTTCAACACAAAAAATAAAAAAGGGCTGGGGGTGTACCTCAGAGGTAGAATGACCCTGGGTTCAATCCCAAGTATAGAAGAAGGAGGAGGAGAAGGAGGAAGAAGAGGAGGAAGAGGAGGACGAGGAAGAAGAGGAGGAGATTACCCATTTTGTAATGCCATCATTCCACCCAGCTCAGTAAAAATATTCTGCAACAGGTATTGACATTGACTGGTGGGGTATTAGACTTGGTCAGTCTCTGGATGAATTATTTTCTTGGATGAGACATTCTGATATCAAAAAGTCCCTCAGAGCAATTCACAAAGCATGTAGCGCTGGTCTTATGTGTGGCCTAAGTAGGAGGCTGTGTCTATCTTGCTTCTGAGACAAAATGATTGGGGACTACCTTTCTGCATCTGGTCCAACCTTTTGTTCCATCTCTTGGTGTTTTCAAGAGCCTTCATCCTTCAATTTAAAAAAAGAAATGTCCTTCAACTGTGCCGATATGTTTGATCTCAGGGCCACATGGTCTAATTAGTGAACACTAGAAGTGTAAATCTCAAATCTGCTGTCCACTAGCCCTATTCATTTAACTACTATTAGCCTTAGCTTTATCCTTTTTCAATTGGGTCCATAAAAGTTTGGGGAAATTATGTGTTTCCCACTCAACATCTACTTAGTGCAGGCATACATCTGGCTCTTGTCATTGTTAGCTTCTTTACTTCCAATAAAGAAAAACATAGGAAGGAGGAGACCCAAGACTGGGGCACACAGCAGAGAGAAGGCTGGAAGTTAGGTGAAAGGGCCAATTTTCTTCATTTGAATGGTTTTTTTTTGGAAAGAGCCCTGCACAGAGATCTATCAATATAAGTAATACAGATTATGAATCTCACTTCTTTCTGCTAAAAATATCCCATGACAATAAAAATCAGCTGAAAAATTATTTACATAGAATTCTGCAAAATGATGCTTCTAAGCAGGGTGTAGTGGCATGAGCCTGTAATCCCAATACTCAGAAGGCTGAGACAGGAGGATTGCATGTTTGAGGCCAGCCTGGGCAACTTAGTGAGACCCTGTCTCAAAATAAAAAATAGAAAGGGCTGGGGTGCAGATCAGTGGTAGAATTCCCTTGGGTTCAATCCCCAGTACCACACACATTCACAAAGAAAGTTCCTTTAAGTGATAATCTTCTAAGGTATTGCAAAATTCACTCAAGCTTTACTCCGGGTATTTAATCTTGGTACAGAAGATTAGCAAAATGGAACTGATAATGCTTCTCATTCCTGAAGTAGCTGAAGGGTTAATTCACTAAGTGAGGATTTAAAAATAACACCTGAGTTACTTCAGAGCCATTTTCCTAAAGAGGCTGGTGGAGCTACTGGAACAATGTTCTTAAAAGCTTTTTCAGTCCTTCAACCCCCCAGAGATCATTCAAGGGGAAGAATAAAACTTTATCTGATGAAATGAGAACTGGAAGAGAATATGATAAGAAGTGTTAAATGACTGCCTCAGTCCAGAGTTTGCTAAATGTCTCCTCAATGGGTGGACAAACAAAAGAAAACAGCCATGAGACTCCATGTAGCCATGCAAGACCGAGGGGGTCCTGAATGGGTTAGATACCTGCCAACTTTTGAGGGCCACATTTTTAATTAAAGCAGCAGAAGAGAGATAATGTCTCTCAAAGGAGCTGTTGCTCATCATTATATAATTTGATAGATATTCATTCTTAATCTCTGCATGCTGCAGTGTCTTGACTGGTATGAAAGGAACAATAATGGTATCTACCCCGAAAGGTCATTATAAAGATTCAATGAGAAAATTCAGTTAAATGTCTTACAATGATGACTAGCATACAGTAAGTACTCAATAAATTAGCTAGTCTCAATCTCATTAATTGCTTTCTTCCAGCAAACCCACAACACCTACTATGTGCTGGGCACTACGATAAGGCATAGTATACTACTTAGGATCCTTGTTACACACAACAGGATTTATTCTAGCTAATTTAGGCAGGGAAGGAATTGATCAAAAAAGGATATTTGGTGGCTCATGGAACTTCTAGGAGTGCCCACTCTTGACCAAGGTTGGTAGCCACAGTGCCAGCTCCTAGCTCAGGACTGCGCTAGTGGACCCTCTGCTGTGCCACGGGGAAGAGGTTCCTGAGCTTGCAGCCAGGTGAAAGTCAGAGGTCCTTCTTGCTGGAACTGGATCCACATGTTCCCTCCTTCCTTGGGATACTGCATCTGAAGTGAAAGCTCTCATGAGTTCATCTGATTGGAGGAGACCAGGCCACATGCCTAGCTGTCCTAGATATAAAGAATGTGGTAAAGTGAGTTTCTGGATTTTAGCTTGGGGTAAACTTACTCAAAAGCCATGATAAATATCCAGTAGATCTTGTCTCTGCTTTTCGAGAGCTCAGTTTAGTGACAAGACAGGGATATAAGTAGATTATTGCAGCATCAGGAGTACTGAAGTTTACATTATTATCCAGATAATATTACCCTCACTCACCCATAGTGGAGTCTGCCTGACATTAGACATGGTGATGTGATCTGCTCTGGTCTATGGGACTGTGAGTGGAAATGATGAACAGGCAGACACGGCAGAGGTTTTAAGAGCTATTTCTAATTTTCTCTTGTGTTTACACTTTCTACTATGAGAACTTTACATTTATGATGGGGGGTGTCTGCTTTATCCTGGATACTTGAGTTGAGAAAAAATGTAGGTCATTTCCCAATTAAACCACAGCCCATGGATCCATAGCATCAACTGCACAGCTGCAGCATGAGTAAGAAATAGATATTCAAAGGACTGGGGATTGAAGCTCAGCGGTAGAGTGCTTGCCTAGCACTCTACAACCAGTACTGTAAAGTAAGAAAAGAAAAGAAAGAAGAAAGCAAGCAAGAAGACATTTGCATTTATAAACCTTTGATGTTTGGAGATTATTTTTATACAGCATTATTATACACAAAGCTGACTAATTCATGGAAACAATGACAGATATGGGTACATATACCAAGTTGGAGGAAATCCACGGAAGGAATAAATAACTAGGCCACCTTGGAGCAGAAATCGCAAAGGAGGTGACCTTTGGGAAGAGTGTTGGAGGCATTTAGGATTTGTCTAGGTAGAAAAACATAGGGAAGGTAATTTTAAGATGAAATACCCATGTGCCAAGGTTCAGAGAATTGAAATAGTCAAGCGTGTTTGGGGAAATCCAATGGGTCAACCCCAGCATTTCCCAAATTGTAGCAATTGAAGTATCATGTGTTATCTCTGAAAACCAGCAGTACAATTTTACTTACTATTTTTATTTAAATCAATTAACCTCCTTGTCTTGCTCTGCCTCTTAGTATAATTATTATGCAAATATTTATAAAATCTCAAGCTTGATATATTAGTTATTTCGAATACATATTAAAGTAAATGCTTAACTATTAAAAAGTTTAAAAAATTGCTTTCCATGTGCCACCAATTCTGTGGCTCTGTGTTGTCCCTGACCCTGCTAGTAGACTGTGAAATAGCCCTCCTCCCCTGCTTTATTGCTAACAGAACCACCATTTGTCTGAGGACACACAGAATGCTCACCTCTCCAGACTCCTTGAAGACATTTCTTGGGTGCCTGTATGGCCAAATTCTGGCCAATGAAATGTAAGTCCACTGGGTGATGCATTGGGGAAGGCCATTGTTTTTCTAAAGGAAAAGATTCAGCTGCAGACACCTTTTGCTTTTTATTACCTGATTCCCTTCTTTTCTGAGCATAGATTCCTTGCCTACAAGTGTAGCAACGATCTTGAGCTTGCAGAGATGAAAGGCAGAGCCTAAGGATGGCAGAACATGCAGTTGGAAGGAGCCCGGTCCTTGTAACCTTCCTTTGTGGTCACTGTAACCCAGGCTCTACCTTTGGTTAAGCCACTGTAGATGAATGTCTGTTACCTGCAGCCCAGTACAATCTTAACTGGTGCATATGATCTGGCAAACCCTGGGCTAGAGCATGGGGTTCAGGCCTGGGAGGCTAGGGGATGATTCACGAGAGGCAGATGAGCACCACGTGCAGATGAGCACCACCTTGCAAAGCAGACAGACAGGTGAAAGGCTTTCTTCAAAGATAATGGAATGAAACTTTTTGGAAACTAGAGCTTCTTAGGTTTAGGGCCAAGTACAATTATCTATATCGATTTTAGTCTTTCTTCCACTATCATGGAACTCATCTGGGAGCCAAAAGATCTTATTTCTAGATCTAATTACATTAACAACCAGTTGAGAAAATCACAAAAGGTCTAGACTTGAGTTTGTTCAACTGTAAAATGCCATAGAAGTCTATATTAGGTTTTTGGGGGCTGCTATAAAACTGGTTTTAGGCCCCAGTTCCCGATACAAAAGCCTAAGACCCTTAGTATCTCTAAAGTGATGAGTGCTTTTTGTATGTTGATGAGATGACATTGTTTAGGGTCCCCAGATAGCATCAAGATGGAGACCAGTCACCAGGGCATGATTAGTGTAATAGTTAATCTAATTTGTCACTTGACCGGATCATGACACACCGAAGATCATGTGACTTTGGGTGTGTAACAGCAGATTAAACAGAAAGTCCTGCCCTAAATGTAGGCAGCAGGGTTCTGATAGGTGCAGGACTTAGATAAAAGAAGGAGAAAGCCGTATAGAGGGATGTGCGACTCTTTCCGAAGAAAACGCATCTGCTCTCGTCTGAGATTGTGGGCCTCCAACTTCGCCGTTTCTCTGAAGAGCTTCTTGATCTTCTGCTCTCATCTGAGATCGTCGGCCTCCAGCCCTTCGAACTGAAATTTCACCATCGTTTCTCCGAAGAGCTCTTAGACCGCTCAACCAGCTACTGGTTCCTGACTCTCCACGTGCAGTTGGGACTCAGGACTACATTGTAAGGTGATTTGATAAATCCCTTTTTCCATATACTCATTCTGTGAATTCTGTTAGTCTAGTGAACCCTGACCAATACAATTAGAGTGTTGGAGACTCAGTTAATGGCCAACAGGCAATGGTCTGCCAGTCATGATTTCATAATGAAAACTCCACAAAAATGAAGGAGTTCAGAGAGCCTCTGGTTTGGTGAACACTTCCATGTGCTGGGAGAGTAATGTGCCCCTCCATGAGGACAAAAGTCTCTGTGCTGGGAACCCTTCTGTATCCTGCTCTCTCATCTGATGGTTCATTTGTATCTTTTACAGTTTCCTTTATAATAAACCAGTAATAGGTAAAGTGTTTCCTTGAATTCTGTGAGTCATAATAACAAATTATCACACGTGAGGAGGGAATCTTGGGAACCCCTGCTTTGTATCCAAGTTGGACAGAAGTGTGGGTGACCTGGGGATCTATCACTTACACTTGATCTGAAGTGGGGGCTGGTCTTGTGGGACTGGGCTCTCAACCTGTGAGGTCTGTGTAGTTGGTATCAGAATTGAATGAAACTGTAGGACAACCAGTTGGTGTCTGTAGGGAAAATGAGAATTTCTTAGGTATGGAAAACCCACACATTTTGTGTTAGAAATGTTGTGAATATGGAAACCATTTTCCTTTAGCCCTATTTCCAGGTATGGTCACATTCACAGGTACTGGGGGGGGGCAGAATTTCAACATCTTTTGGGAAGACATGATTTACCCAAAGCAACGCCCATCTCTCTGAGCAGCTGATATCACATGCATTGGAAGGGATTAGAAAACAAGGATTGTGGGAGGGTGAAGAGTTGCAAGGCTCATGTGCTGGTACACTGAAGGAAGAGAAATACAGCAGCCTGAGAAGTGGAGCGGGAGGAGGGGTGCTGGGCCATGATGCTGTCATAAACTGTCATAGGCACTGTCAGGGACTCTCATGGACACTGTCACTCATTAGCCAGTGACTTGGGAGTCCACTTCCGTGTTTAGGGCTCAGTTTCCACAACAGTATATGAAACAGTCTGGATTGGTCCCCACGAAAATTGTGGGAATCAAAATGAAGTCACATGCGTCAAACTCTAAATAAATAAAGCTAGAAGGTTATGAAGACAGTGAGCTCATGCATCTATAACAAGAAATGATAATAAGACCTATCACAAGAGACTCTACGAATACCACAACCTTGCATAGAGGCCACTGCAACATCACACACACACACACACACACACACACACACACACACACACACACTACTTCTGTGAGCATACCTGCCCAGCAATAGACTGTTGAAACTTCGACTGATGCTGCCCTTGTTATTAAAGCTTATAGCCAAGGATATTTGTTTGAAAACAACTTATGCACCCTCTTCCTTTTATCTTTACAAACTTCCATCTCCCTTCGTCTCCCCAAGTATGCACTGTTCGCCATAGCACATGTGTTCCCGTTACAACATTCATTCCTGAATCCCCTCATTATCCCTGGAGAATCTCCCTTCATTGACATCCCTCTCTGCCCAGCTTTTTTGTTGGATGAACATTCTGGGTCAGCCATTGCACTGTTCATTGAAATCTTTCCTTCCCTGGGGCTTTCTGACCTTTCCACTGCCCTTAGTCAGGCTGGCTTTTACTGAGATCCACTGAGATCTACCTAGCAAAAGGCACAAGAGTGGGAAGGAAAGTAACAAGCTTATAATAATAATAAAGCCGATTGGCCCGCCACTCTTAGAAAGGTCTCGGATATTATTTGTCTAGCTGATGAGAGGATTAGCTTGAGCTGAGGGGGTTTTCTGCAGAGCGTGGCAGTTGATTAACTGGGATGCTGGAGAATTCTCTGCAGCACGAGCTGTTTGTTGTGGGGAAACCTTAAGTAAACAAGAGATGAAAATGCAGGACAAGCGATTCTGTATTTTATTACTAGAAAAGACTTCCCATTTCCTGTTCAGCATCGTTAATTGCTTTACGAGAAAGATACATATTTCTTTTCCCAGAGTCAAATGTTTTAAATATTGCTTGGGTTAGGGAGGTCAGTACTGCCTGACCCAGCTTAAATTTCCGAAGGGCCAATCACAAATATATTGTGCATAGACTCAGCTGGCTGCAGGGAGCAGATTTTATTTTCTAGATGGAAGTTTCATTCCAGTCTATTTCGCCCACACTTGGAAAGAGTTTCCTATGAAATTAACTGAGTGCCATTCCTTATTCTGTCTCTGATTTTCTAATGAAGGACTCGGGTTTGTGGCTGCCTTTCCAGCCAGGTTCACTCTGGACTGGCCGTCTCGGCTGCTTGGAAATAGAGCTCTTGAGCTTTGGCATTCAGTAGTCCTTGGTTTAAGTCCAGGTTCTGCTGTTACAAGGGCTGTGACTTTGGGTATTTCGTCTCTGGCATTTAACTGTCAGATGGGGATGATCCACAAAATAGCAAGTTTGAATTGACCTATGGAGTGGATACCCAACACATTTTTACTTCTTTTCCTTTCCATTTGCGAAAGTTTCCTCCAGGGATTCTGCTCCAGATGAACTTGGAACCTGCTACATTTAGTCACTCCATCCATCTATCTATCTCTCTCTCTCTCTCTCTATCTATCTATCATCTATCAATCAATCTATCTATCTATCTATCATCTATCAATCATCTTATCTATCTATCTATCTATCTATCTATCTCCACCCATCTATCCATCCATCCATCTATTCATCCATACTTTGGCCATTCCTCTTTTCTCTTCTATCACCCACACTTATTCTTCCTGTGTTTGTTTCATCCCATTAGAGGCTTCTGGGATATTTGAAGCTTATCTGATAATGCGATTCATGGGAATGTTTATAGACTTAAAACATTTTAAAGCTAGAAGATCTTTAGAATTTAGTCCAATTCTCTTAATTTACTTATGAAGGGGAATTGAGTAATTTGGGCAATGCTTTCTGGTTTAGCAGGAAAACAATACTAGTTGGTGTAGGTTCCCTAGGCCTTAAATACAATGAATGTAAATAGATAAAGTGTTTTTCCATACTTGTATTTTACCATGAGGAAATATCATGATGATTATGATGATGGTGATGGCATCGCGGACCCAATACTGTACCTTGGCTATGATGTGCTGTCTGGTCACAGGCCCAATGTTCTGACTGGCTGGCTAAGTCTCTCTAGTTCTGTTTAGGAAGGCTGCATGCCTGCAGATAGGAGCCAAACTCAAGATGATATTTTGATATCCATATAATTTAAACTGTACCCAACTCTAAATTGATTCAAAACTTGGTCAGTAGAGTCTTTCCTTTTGTTGATTAGGATCCTTCCTCCTGCTCTCATGGGAGAAGAAATGGTTCTGTGAAGGATATGAGTTCCCTGTGGGGGAGAGAGAAGAACTCAACTCAGGCTTTGTGAGTTCCTTGGCTTACAGGACAGAAAATGATTTCAGAGTAGGCCAGTCAGAGACACAGATAGAGATTTACTTAAGAAAGAAAGAAATACATATTCAAGAGAGAATGTGGGCCATCTCCAGAGTGAAAGACACCCACTGGGGACCCACGGTTCCTCTTTCACAGGAAATTTGGTGAGGGATGGGTATGTGGGGAATGACATCAGTGCAGTAATCACAAGATGGCTTGGGGTATTTGGGTCATCTTCCTAGTCCTTCATTGTCTAATCAATAGGTATCTCTTTTGTTTAAACTATTTATACATGGGATGGCTAACAGTGATCAAGGTAATTATCATAAGTAAATGAGTTTCATGTTTGGTGGTCCAGGTTGCCTTTCTAGATCTTTCCTGTGGTCTTTTTTGTGTGATCAATAGTGCTCAGGGTAATTATTATGAATGAATTTGCAAAATTTTATAAATTCCCCAGAAATTTGGAGTGACAGGCCTGGCTTATGGGGTGACAGGTCTGGCTTGGGGAATGTGGGTATTGAGGGATTTAGCAAAGGGTTTCTACATTAGTGCTACATTTTCCCCATCCTTCCTGTATGTCTCCTTTCTACCTATTTCTCTTATTTCTTCTATCTCACTCCAAAACATAAGAATTATCATTCTTTATTCCCTCTTTGCTTTACTATTAGGAAATTCAGACCCCGAATGCAATGATACAAAGCAATATGTAAGTAAAATACAGAGGGATTGTGATGTGGTTTTTCTATTTTTCTTGAATAAAGACGCTAGTGAAATTATTTGGCCGAGTGGGAATAAAATAATTGTCTTCATTTGTTCTGATCTTAGTTTCTCTTCATTTTTTTTTTCATACAGTTTCTGCTGATTCCCACCAGTTTGACCTCTATTACTTTTTCCCTAGGCCAGCCACCAGGGTATGTGTATGTCTCTAATTATTGACATAATCTGGGATTGCAGACCAAAATCTTGATATTTGCATACTATTGTTTAACATTCGATTTAAATATAGGCACCATATGAAAAATAATTCTGGAAAGGAATTATTCCAGGAAAGGGAATTCTCTGCGTTCAGATCATCTGCCAGTCTCATCTCTGCGAGGGTTCTACATCTGCCTTTCTTCCTTTTGATTCTCGTTGGCATTGTGTTTCTATTTCATCCTTTTCAGCAACAAGAGCAACCCTTGAATTAAGGTCTGATCAGAAACTGGATTCTTCCATTGATCAGACCCTGAGATGCTATTAGATCAGCTGTAAAAACAATTAAACATGTTTCCTCCTCTCCCAGTCACAGCAGCTGGAGTTTCATTGTTTAACCAACTTATGCCCACTGGCACAGGTTTATAGCTTCCCCTCCCCCAGCCTTAGATTTTTCATCCATGAGGCACCAGATATAAGTTCTCTGGCCTGTGAGTCCCTTGTTTTCCCCCACTTCCTTTCTAAGTGAATCAGGTATCCATGGAAACAACTGAAGATTAATACTCAAAATAGACAATCATTCATTTCTCTCTGAACAATACAACACAAATACAGATTGTTTTAGGAACAATTTGAATTCTTGCAGCAAATTATGTGGTCCAGTTGCAGAATTCGGGTGGAAGGGAAGAGGCCACCCCTCTGAACATTTTCTTGAGCATCTGAATCTAAAAGCTGTGGAAGGCCAGAGACTGTGGAAGGCCAGACATGTTTATCACATATGGGAGGGTCAGCTTTCATGAATACTTGATCTGGTCATTTAGTGAATACCTTCTAAGAGACTGGGTTCTGCTATACCTCAGTGGAACTGGGATGTCATCTATGTTTCTGTGATAGTGGTGATTCAGCTCATCAATCCTGTCTTACCTAGATCCTGGTCCTGTACCTGGAGTGAGCAGCCAAAGGTGGGTTCAAGTCTGCTACCTTGTTTTACATTCTTCATGACCCACATCACTATCTGAATTATCTTATTTATTTATTTTCTTTCTTCCCCAGCCAAATTCCCTGAGACCAATACTATGAATGGTCTGTCTGGATCACAAGCCATATCCTTGGATACAGAAGAGTAAAACACCTGGATTTGTACTTCTACCCCTGTTTCACTCAATGAGGAAGGAGCAATTGCCCAAAGGAAATATATCACTGTTCCTAGAAGAAAGGGGAATAGGTACTGCATGATTACAAGACAATGCATGTTAAGCTCTGGGTTGGGGTGAGATGCAGAGAGACTGCATTGAGGCATGACACAGGGATCTTGTAGTTCACAGAAATAGTGGGGAGTGCCCCAGAATTCCTCAGGCTGCAAAGTTTGGAGTTTGAGCCAATTTAGATGCAATTGACATTTAGATACAAATTCTGTCAGCAGCCATCTGCCTGTATTTCTTTGATTACCAATGAGGTTGAACATTTGTCACTTACATATTAATGATTTATAGTTCTATAAATGTTATCATGTTCTTTGCCTACTTTTTCTCTTAGAGGTTTATAATCTTCTTCAATTAATTAATGTTTTTTTATTTCAATAACATTGTTAACTGTTTGCCTGGTGGACTTAGGATACTTAATTCTTTCAGTTAATGATTTCCTTTTGATTTTGATGTTATAACCAAGTTTTATTTCTTTATAAAATGAAATCAAATGATTTTTTTTGCTATGAAATTTTTCCTATTGTTCTAAGGTCTCCCACAGAGACACACCAGACTCCTAAGTCCAATTGAGAGGTCTTTATTCTGGCCGGCTGGGACTATACAAAGAAATGCAGTCCCTAGCCTCTATTGACGGCTGCATATGTAGAAAGAAAAACATAAATCCACACAGTCAAAAGTTCAAGTCCACATAATTTTAGAATGATGGAAAACAACTCATTTGAGACCAAATAATATATGTTTACCTTACATTTGACATTGCTTGGATTTTCTACATCTGTGTAAGCAAAGTGGCGGGGATACAGAAGTCAAGGTTAAGCATTATGCAGCGTTAGCAAAGTTCACGGCGACCCTGCCTGAAGCCAAACATTCTTAGTGGAGCTTATGGCCTCATAGTGCTCAGGGTGGCGATATGGAGTAACTAGTGTTAAAGTTTAAGCATATCTCATCTCACTATTGCTTTTACATTTGATCCTTCTCTCATCTGAGTGAGCTGATTGGATAAACATCATCAAATAATTTTTTCTCTTTTATAGATTTGTCACACTATGTATATCATATACAAAATTCTTAAGTATGTTAGAATTTGTTTTTATGAGCCAGGCGTGGTGGCGCATGCTTGTAATCCCAGTACTTGGGAGGCTGAGACAGGAGGATCCAGGTTCACGGCCAGCCTCAGCTACTTCGTGAGGCCCTCTGCAACTTAGTGAGACCCTGTTTCAAAATAAAGAATAAAAAAATAGGGCCGGGGGAGTAGCTCAGAGGTAGAATACCCCTGGGTTCAATCCCCAGTACTGCAAAAAAAAAAAGAATTTATTTTTATGATATCTTTTCTGATTTAACAATTTGTCACCTATCATAAGTACAGTATTGTTTGAGTTGTTGATACTTATAATGCATTTAAATAAGGGGGGGAAACTCATTTTCAATTGCCTTTACTTTTCAAAAAAAAATAAAAAACTTCCTAGTAATTATGCCTGATTGTGTTTTAAAAAGAAATTAACAATGATGTTTGTAACAGAAAATTACCTTGGAATTTTGATCAAATGTTTCTGTTAATTTGAGATGAACTTACATCTTTGTAGAAACATAATCATAATAGCATTTGATGTTCCTTGAATACTGTGTGTGTGTGTGTGTGTGTGTGTGTGTGTGTGGTACTGGGGTTCTATCCCCAGGCACGGGTACTCTACGATCAAGCTATACCCCCTAGCCCGTATTTAGGTTTTTCTTTTGAAATAGGGTATTTCTAAGTTGCTGAGGGCCTTGGTAAGTTGCTGAGTCTGGCCTCAGACCTGCAATCCTCCTGTCTCAGCCTCCAAGTACTGAGATTACAGGTGTGTGCCACCAGGCCCACTTCATTGAATAATTCTGAAGTTCTGAAGGAACTTCATAAATATTATCTGCTGCATAAATATTATCTCGTTTAATTTTTAAAATAACCTTATGGGATAGGGACTATCATGGCACTCACTTGACAAATGCGACTAAGAGCAATTATGATGTGTCTTTCCAAAATGCACATAGCCTAGTAGAGGTAGAGTCAGGACGTGATCTCAGGTCTGACTCTACTGCTTGTGTGTGATCACCGTCTACATCTTAGTAGAGTTGCACTTTTTTATTCATATAGACTTTAAACTTTTTAAAGTAACATTGTTCCAAGGTGTTAAATACAGATTCCTGCCTTTGTTCATTTTATTTCTCTATAGATTAGAGGGTTTTTTTGTGGTACTGGGGATTGAATCCAGGGGCATTTGACCTCTGAGCTACACCCCCAGTCCTATTTTTTTTAGTCTTTATTTTGAAACAGGGTCTCACTAAGCTGTGGAGGGCCTCACTAAGTAGCTGAGGGGAACCTGTGATCCTCCTGTGTCAGCCTCCTAAGTACTGGTATTACAAGCATGTGCCACCACGCCTGGCTTAAGTTATTTTTATATAAGAATAATTATGTTTTCATATTTATAACACATCTGGCCAACTTAGGGACCTACTGGAAATGTTCTCAGTTGATAGTCTTGGATTTTCACTAGCAAAAAAAAAATCACAATAGTTAATCTTGCTAAGATGGCAATTCTTACTAGATTGATCTATAGATTCAACAAAATCCTCATTAAAATTCCAGCTGGCTCTTTTGCAGAAATTGGCAAGCTGATCCTAAAATTTACCGGGAAATGCATGGGACCCAGAATAGCCAACATAATTGTGTAAAAGAAAAACAAAGTTGGAGAAATTACACTGCCCAATTTCTGATCTCACTACAAAACTACTGTAATGAAGACAATGTGGCACTGGCTAAAGATGAACACGCAGATCATTAGAACGGAACTGAGACTCCAGGAAACAAATCAAAGCAACCATAAAAAGGCCTCTCACAGTTATAGTCAATGACTTTCTTTTTTTTTTTTTTTTGGTGGTGCTGAGGATTGAACCCAGGGGCATTCTACATCCAAGCCACACCCCCAGCCCTATTTTATTTTTTATTTAGAAACGGAGTCTCACTAAGTTGCTGACAGCCACACTAAGTTTCTGAGGCTGGCTTCGAAACTGTGATCCTCCTGTCTCAGCATCCCAAGTACTGGGATTATAGGTGTGCACCACCAACAAGGATGCTGTGATGGTTTATTTTAGGTGTCAACTTGATGGAGTTAAGGATGACCTAGAAAGCTGGTAAAGCATTATTTCGGGGTGTGTCTTTGAAAGTGTTTGCAGAGGACATGGGCAAGTAAATTGTTAGACTGAGTGAAGGAGATCTACCCCCAACATGGGCAATAATTATCCAATCAGCCAAGGCCTGGTTAAAACCAAAAGACAGGGAAAAGGCAAATTTGTTCTTTCTCTCCCTCTCTCCAGGAGCTGGGACACCTTCCTTCTTCCCTTGGATGTCAGGATTTCAGGCTCTCGGGCTTTTGCACTCTGAGACTTGCACCAGCATTCCCAGCTTCCCTAGCTGAGTTCTCTGGCCTTTGCCTTTAAACTGAGAGTGATATCCTTGGCTTTCCTGGTTCTGGAGCTTTCAGACTTGAGTGAGCCATGGTATTGCATTCTGGGGTTTGCAGCTTGCAGAGGGAGGTATCTGGGAACTTCTTAGCCTACAGAGTCACACAAGTGAGTTCCCCTAATAAATCTTCTCTTGTATATATCTATTTATAACTGTATATCCTATTAGTTCTTTCTCTCTGGAAAACCCTGACTAATAAAGATATCAAAACAATTCAATGGGTTAAAAAGTTTTTTCTCAACAAATGGTGCTGAATGAACTAGATATCCACATGCAAAAAAAAAAAGGAAGCTCGTCTTCTACTTGTACCATATACAGAAGTTTTTGTGTGAATCATACACCTAAATATAAGTATTGGAACAACAAAACTCTTAGAGGAAAACATAGGCATAATTATTTGTGAAGTCGAATTAGGTAATAGTGTCTACAAATGACCAACAAGCACGTGAACAGTTTGATATTAACTATCAGAGAAATGCAAATCAAAACTGCAATGAGATACCACTTTACATCAAGGAGGATGATATAATAAAAATGACAGATATAATTACAAGTACTGGAGAGGATGTGAGGAACTGGAACCTTCATGTGCTGCTGGTGGGAATGCAAAATGTGCAGTTGTTTTGGAAAACTGTCTGGATGGAAGTTCCACAAAGATTAAACATAAAGTTTCCATATGAACTAGAAATTCTATTCTCAAGTGTACACATACTCAACAGAAATGAAAATACACATCCAAATAAAATTTGTATATAAATGGCCATAACACCATTATTGTAGTATCCCCAAAGTGGAAACAACCCAGATGTTCACTAGATGAGGAGTGTGCTATGGTTAGAATGTTTGTCCCTCTGAACTCAGGTAGAAAATCAATTGCTATTGTGATGATATTGGGAGGTAGGATTTTGTTTTATTTATTTATTTTGCCATACTTGGGGATTGATCCCAAAGGCACTCTACCACTGAGCTACAACCCCAACCCTTTTAATTTTTTATTTTGAGACAGGTTCTCTCTAAGTTTCCCAGGCTGGCCTTGAACTTACTATCCTCCTGACTCAACTTCCCAAGTCACTGCTATTACAAATGTGTGGCACCTCACTTGGGGAGGTGAGATCTTTAAGAGGTGTTTTGGTTATGAGCACTCTGCCCTTATAAACGGACTAATGCCATCATTATGGGAACGGGTTCATTCCATCTTGCTCTCTCTTAATCTTTCTTTATCCTTCTACTACATGAAGCTGTTGCCATGTTACAATACAGCAAGAGAGCCCTTGCCAGATGCCAGCATCTCAGTATCAGACTTTCAAACCTCCAGCACTGTGAGTCAGTAACTTTTTGCTTATTATAAATTACCCAGTCTGTTACATACTTCTATAGCAACACAAATTAGACTAAGACAAGTGAATTAATAAAATGTGCATCCATATAATAGAATATCAAAAAGGGATGAATTACTGATACATGCTACAAAATGGATAAACATTGAAAATATGCTAAGTCAAAGATAGTAGTCACAAAAGACCATATATTATATGATCCTATTTATATGAGATGTTCAGAATAGGCTAATCTATAGAGATTAAAAATGGATTAGTTGTTGCCTAGGGTTAGTGATGAGATGAATAGAGGAAAGGGGGGTGATTATTAATGGGTATGGGTGTGGGATTTGGGGAGTGCTGAAACTAATTGTGGTTATGGCTGCACAATTCTATGAATGTACTAAAAACCTTTGGGTTGTACACTTTATTTTTAAAATTTTTTTAATATGCTTTTATTGGTGCATTGGAGTCTTACATCACAATGAATATCTATTTGATGTTAATATACATGCACACAGCTCTTAGTGTCCCGCTGCCTCCCTCCACCCGTATGAAGTACCGAGAATGATGTTGGTATATTTTCACATGTACATATTGTTTATGATAATAATTCCACTGTTTTGCTTCTTTCTTGTCCTTCCCATTTCCCTTGCCCTGCTGAGGGTTCTCCATTATCAACCGGAGTCCCTTGTGTGTCCCCACTACTCCCTAGGTTTCACATATTAATGAAAACATATGTCCCTTCTTTTTTTGTGATTGACTGATGATCTCGCTTAACATAATGTTCTCCAGATCCTTCCATTTTTTTTTTGCAAATGATGTTATTTTATTCTTCTTTATTGCTGAGTAGAATTCCATTGTGTGCATTTCCCACAACTTTGTAATCCACTCATCTGTTGATGGACACCTAGGTTGGTTCCATAATTTGGCCACTGTGAATTCTGCTGCTATGAACATGGGTATGCATATATTACTGTAGTTTTCTGGTTTCAATCCCTTTGGTATGATACCCAGTAGTGGTACAGCCGGATCATATGGTGGATCCATTCCCAGTTTTCTGAGGAATCTCCACACTTATCTCCATAGTGGTTGAAGTAGTTTGCAATCCCACCAACAGTGTAGAAGAGTCTCAATTTCCCCACATCCTCGCCAACATTTGTTGTTGTTTGACTTCTTAATGATTGCCATTCAAATTGGGGTTAGATGAAATCTTAGAGTAGTTTTGATTTGCATAAATTGCTAATGATGTTGAACATTTTTTCATGTATCTATTGGACATTTGTATCTTTTCTTTCGTGAAGTGTCTATTCATTTCAGTTGCCCACTTCTTGATCGGATTGTTTTCTTAGTGTAAAGCCTTTTAAGTTCTTTGTATATCCTAGATATTAGACCTCTGTCAGAGGGATAGCATGCAAAGATCTTTTCCCATTCCGTAGGCTTTCTCTTTAAGCTCTTGATGGTTTCCTTTGATGAGCAGAAGCTTTGTAGTTTAATGCTATCCCACTTATTAATTCTTGTTATAATTTCCTGTGCTTTGGAGGTCTTGTTGAGGAAGTTTCTACCTGTGCCTATATGCTGGAGTGTTGAACCTATGCCTTCTTCTAATAATTTTACAGACTCTGGTCTAACTTCCAGGTCTTTAATCCATCCCGAGTTGACTCCTGTGCAGGGTGAGAGGTAAGGATTTAGTTCCATTTTTCTATAGGTAGATAACTAGTTTTCCCAGCACCATTTGTTGAAAAGACGTGTCCTTTCTCCAAGATATGTGTTTAGCACCTTTGTTGAAAATCAATTGACTATAAGTTTGTGAACTTGTTTCTGTATCTTTTATTCTGTTCCACTGGTCTATGTGTCTGTTTTTGTGCCAGTACCATGCTGTTTTTATTACTATAGCTCTGTAGTACAATTTGAAGTCAGGAATTGTTATGCCTCCTGCATGGTTCTTATTGCTGAGAATTGCTTTGGCTATTCTGGGTCTTTTGTTTTTCTATATAAAATTAATGACTGGTTTTTCTAGATCTGTGAAAAATGATGTTGATATTTTGATAGAGATTGCATTGATTCTGTAGATCATTTTTGGCAGAATGGCCATTTTGATATTTATTCTGCCTATCCAAGAGCAGGGAGATCTTTCCATCTTCTAAGATCTTCTTCAATTTCTTTCTTCAGTGTTCTATAGTTTTCATTGTAGATGTCTTTTACCTCTTTGGTTAAGTTTATTCCTAGGTATTTGATTGGTTTTGAAGTTATTGTGAATGGAATTGTTTTCTGGATTTCTTTCTCAGTGGATTCATGGTTGGCATATATGAAAGCTACTGATTTTTTTAGGTGGATCTTGTATCCCGCTAATTTGCTCAATTTGTTAATCAGCTTTAGTAGATTTTTGGTTGAGTTCTCTGGGTCTTCTAGGTATAGGATCATATCATCTGCAAATAAAGATAATTTTAATTCTTTTCCTATAAGGTAGGCAGGCGTTACAGCCAGTGGACTCAGCTATGAGACAGCAACAAGTATATATTTTCTACTGCTCATACACCAACTGCTGTTCTATGGCAGGATGGACCGTTGCTGTGGATTCATTTACCTGTACCTCCTTCCAGAGTTTTAACACCTTATTGGGAGGCAGTTGCATGCTTAGTGTAAATGGTTAGGATGAAATCTAAATTTGTAAGAGAACCTGCCTTGATAGGAGTTCCGGTCACTACAGCAAGTGGATTGGTTATTTCAAAATGTGGATTCTTGGGCAATTGCTTTCACAGCTTTTGAGGATAAAATTAATAACCACTATCCTAAAAATAAATTGTTACAATTTCTAAATAATAATGCTTCAGCTCTCCAAAAATTATGAGACAGGGATCTTTAGCAGAAGCTTTGTTGGCATTCACAAATGAATCATCTAATGGGAAAGCAGCATATATTATTCAAAAATAAATGTTTTTCTTTTAAAACAGCTCCTGCATCAGCTTAGGTAGTAGAATTAACAGCTGAAGCTATAGTATTTCAGGAATTAGCCACAGTTGCTTTTAATTTGTATACAGATAGTCATTATGTAGCTAAAACTTTACAAGTTCTTAAAACTGTTGTCCATGTAGATACTGCTAATGTTCAAGTAAAAAAATTATTTTTACAAACTCTACAACGCATTCATGATAGGAAGAATCCTTATTTTGTAGGTCGTATAAGAGCTCATATAGAATTACCTGGTCCTTTAGCAGCAGCAAATGCACTTCCTGCCCAAAACAAATTTCAGTACCGCATTTTGGAGTCAATCCTCAAAGCTTAAAACTTAATCACTTATGGCAAAAGGAAGTGACATATGCGGCAAATTTGGTAAACTAAAATA
Organism: Glis glis; assembly: GCA_004027185.1. Lineage (NCBI taxonomy): Eukaryota > Metazoa > Chordata > Mammalia > Rodentia > Gliridae > Glis > Glis glis. The sequence continues at coordinate 144,928 of PVJS01000271.1, forward strand.
TGTGCCTGTTACTATAAATACATATTCAGGATTTCTCATGGCTTCTGCACAGACTGGGGAAGCAACTAAACAGGTAATTGCAAAAAATTTTTGCCATCAATTTAACTTTGAGCTCAAAACTATTATTCCCTACAATCCTCAAGGCCAAGGGATTATAAATACACCCATAGGGCCATACAAATAAAAAGGGGGGGAGATATACCCCCAACTCTTTAAATCATTCACTTTCTATGATATACCCCCAACTCTTTAAATCATTCACTTTCTATTTTGAAAATTTTAAATGTGGATGTACAAGGCATCCACTTCGCTTTTTATTCTGAAATTTTTAAATGTGGATGTATAAGGCATTCACTTTTTATTTTGAATTTTTTAAATGTGGATGTACAAGGCCGCTCTGCTACAGATTTTGGCATCCACACACTCAAGATATTTATGTTCAAGTGAGATGGAAGGATCCTTGCACGGGACAATGGCATGGTCCCGACCCGGTGTTAATATGGGGGCGAGGGCATGTGTGTGTTTTTCCACAGGACGCAGAAGGGGCAAGGTGGCTTCCTGAGATGTTGGTGCGGTTTGCTGGACGAGTACCTGAGAAGGAGCTGGAGAATGAAGATGCTGTGACAGATGTGGCTGCTAACGGTATTTCTACAGATGACCTCAGCTGAAATTTACTGAACTTATATTCCTGATCCGCCTATATTACATCCTGCAGTATGGGAAGGACAAGAAATCATGGTGATAGTAAAGGATCCGTGATTGCTTGCTCAGCCTGCTACAAGACGTTTGAGGATGCAGCAAGCTGGGAGCTTTAATTATCCTAGATCAGGAAGAAGGTTGCCTATTTATTTTGTTAAGGATGGTCAAAAGCTAGGGTGTATTGAGACTGATGTGCGTGTGCTTGATGGACGAGGGAAATGTTGTTATTATGAAGAAGAAATATGGAGGAGAAGTGATAGGTTTATTTTGAATTGGTCTGGGAATCAGCAAGGAGGAACTAAAGAGGACCCCCAGACTGAAGCTGAGGATTGGGCTAAGGGATTGTCTGCTGGACTATGGTGGGCTAATTCAGGTTATCAACAGACATATTTGGAAGCATGCTGCTGCCATGAGCAATATAACTGATCACGGATCTGGATATAATCACACAGAAGGACTAAATAACTGTATAAAAATGAGCAACCAGACGAACTTACCTGGATGCCCTTTAAAAGGCCTTGTTATGGCATGTGTCAATTTACCTTATGTGTTGTTAGTAGGAAGTATTAATATTACTATTGATCCTCATGTTTTTAACGTTAATTGTGAGAATAGTACATTACTAATTGCATTTCTGTGACACCTAATGACACCCAGTGATGATACTTCAACAATCTTATTTTGTTATAATTCCTGTTAGCATATCAGGTCCATGGTATAGTGAGAAAGGATTACAAGTGTTATAAGGAATGGAGATCAAGAAAATGCTTGAATTAATTATTGCAGGCATTGCAGCCTTAATTGCCTTTATAGCCACCGCCACGACTACTGCAATAGCTCTATCTCAAGAAGTACAGACAGCTACATATGTTAATTAATTGTCTAAGAATGTTACCTTAGTGTTACGGATATAGGAAGATATAGATAATAGGTTAGAACATAAAATAAATGCCTTGTATAAAGTTGTTCAATATTTGGGAGATGAGGTTCATGGGTTAAAGTTCTAATGCCCTAACCTCCTTCCTACAAAAGCCACTCCATGCCATCTAAATCCATCAAATGGAGGTCCGGTATCAGAGTTTGGCCAATCAATACGAGAGCCCCAATTATTAAACCCCAGCCTGGTCGATCGCCAGAGACGGGTAAGATTCTGCTGGGCCAGATGAACCTAAGACAGGGGACCTCCAGCAAGCTCTGGGCTCCCCCATGACGGGTAAATTCTGAATCCTGAGCAGGACAACCTAAGACAGGCACGACCGCCGGTTTTAAACAAAGGAGGGGGAGATGTAGGGGTCTCCACTCAGTGCCATGAAAGGGCCTGGTGGACTGGAAGAAGCCTGCTCTAGAGTACCGGGCCTCTCCCACGTGGCAGTAATTCAGCATATTAATGGCAAAGATGGCGCTGGCGAATTCCTCGGAGGGAGGTCCCGTAGATAGCCCCACCTAGCCTCAGGAGGGCTGTGATAAGCAGTTACCTCCTTCCGTGCTCA